>JBBPLG010000038.1:0-82427 GCA_038089695.1 Xanthoconium separans | reverse complement strand
CTGAATGTACCCCCCGTATTACGTGCTCCTTGATGTCTCTTGTGAATATTTTTTCTTTCTTTTTTCTATCATTGCTATTGTCATTTTACCTACTTGCCTTGTATGTCTACGCTGTGACGAGGCGGGGGGGTCCAAGGAGCGGCGTTCTGGACGTTTTTGTCTTACCTGTAAATGTATGAATCATACCCAATAAATAGACCTGCGCTTTTGAGCATCTGATGACTTGGCCAATTGTGCATCCAAAAATAGCGAGTAGAAGCTTACGCATCCTTGATCTGCTCTCACACGGCGGCAACTCATGTCCAGGAACCTTGTTGATAGCGGAATAGGCTGATGTAGCAAAATGTGACGCTGGTGTGGATAGGGCGACCACGGATAATATGAGACCTAACGGCCCTACACCATCGTCGTAGCGCACACAAACGTAACGTTCCACTTGTGAACGTGCAATTGCAAGGTAATTCAACAGGAAGGAAAGTCCTCGGACAACGAATGACAGCCAAAAAAAAGTTACATATCTGGAAATCGAACGAGATCCTACAAGTTTGCTGGCACACAGCTGTGACAGGTACTGTTTCGTCAAAAAAGGGGGGTTGGAGACGGGGACCAGAGAAGGCACGGGCTGTACATACGACAAACATACAGTTGTGTATCAATCGTTGAAGAACTCGAGGGGGTAGTCTTCTGTCTGAATCGCTCGCCAGAGATGCGGGTGTCCGTCTGCATCTCGTTTGCCCTCTACATGCAGGATAGAATGGAACTTGACGTCCTCCTCGCCCTAATCGGGATAAAACAGATACGTGAGACCTGACACAGGATGAGCTTGATACACTTACCCTATTCGGGGGATCGTGGATTCTGCGGAATGGACGAACACCGGCCGAGATAATGCAACCAGAGAAGAAAAAAAAACGAGGCCGTTAAAAACCGTCGTTTTATTAAGAGGATTACGACTGAAAGCACCCAAGTGACAGACGCCCATACGTTGATACGCATGGCGTCGTCCAGGAGCCAAGGCCGGCATTGACTCACGCACCTGACGTGAACATATCCTTTTCCCAATTCGTCGTCCACAGCGGGAATCCTGATTTTCCCCAGGATAATGGTACCATAGCTCACAGCTCCGCTGCGCACTTGAACCAGATCTTTCTCTATCGTAAAGCCGGTAAGCTCTGCGTCACCAAGCCCTGCTGCACGAGACCACATCTTTGGTTCATGCTTGTTCCAATTGTGACGAGACTGAACGATTTCATGCTTGATCTCGCGTAGGACGTGATTGAATGCCTCGATAGCGTTTGGGTGAGGCGCATGAGGCGCATTCAGGTTGACTTCCTCTGCTGAAGCTATTTCGTCATTGAGGTAAATAGACCCATGCCCACGAAATATTATTCAACCAACCCATCTCGTGAATATGTTGGTGCAAGTAGGTAAGTAGATGTTTGGGGTAGAGAAACAACCTGATCCTCTTATCCAATGACCTTATCACGAGGCCAACGGCTTATGTATTGAAGCTGACTACTCGGTTGAGAGAAATGAACGTTAAATAATAACAATAAGGTTGAAACTTCTCCGTGTTTCAAAGAATTCATGATCCGAATCTCCTAGATAATGCTGTGATAGGTCAACTTTAACTAACGGCCAGCTTGAAGATCAGACAAGATCGCGCCGAACCTTTGCATCACCCCCATGATGCCGGAGCGCTACGGCAATGTCGAGAATGTTGAGTTGGGGTCGCCTGCCCCTCCATTTTTTCGAAGCATTCCTGGAGCAAAGCCCGATCATCCCGGAAAAAAAATCGTTTAAAAGGTACAGCACTTGTACTACATCGTTCCGATTTCGTCGATGGCAGGATAGCCTTTCCCGGCCAATCTCATTGGTGGCCTCCTCCGTCTGCATGCAGGATGTGACTCCACGTGCATTCTTACGTCGTGGAAAACTGAAAAAAAAAAAAAAAATACACACACCACACAACGTCTGACGGGGGTGTCATGATGATGAGTCCCTTCCAATGGAGATAGAAGGCGGCTTGGACTCAGCCTCCGCTGTGCAAACCCAATTCGCATCAATCTCCGAAGTTCAACATCATCAGGTTCAGTGAGAACGGGCATGTAAACAAATTCCGACGAACCATTGACCTGGTCAGAGCGGTGCTGAATATCCACAACGCCACCGTCGAAAATGACACTGTCGAAAGATCTAGCCCCATTGAATGTGTTTGTCGTTTTATGTACGCCACTAGATAATATACACCGACAAATGCCATCAACGGGGTATCAATTGAGCACGAGAAGGACAAGCCTAGTATGTGCTTCCTGATGGCGCACATGAAGCACCGGGAGTAGATCGCATTGCCTTTACCAGGTAATAATCAGGGTCCACTGCGGCGTAAACCAATCTCCTCGAACAAGTTTGGTTGCAAGACGCTGGTCATATCGTCGTACGTGTACGGTGGAGATACTGGTAGCAATAACCAAAATAGGCCAGTCCTATGGCGCGCCGTAATGCACTGCTGGCATCTATTCACTGCTAACACGTCAAGCATCACGCAAAACCTATCAAGGGGATCTGATTGCGTACAACACCGTGCACTACAGCTGCGAGGGTTCCAATTTTGAGAGGGCACACTCAGGTTCGCGACTTCCCCTAGATTCTTTTTTTTTCAAAACTAATATGCCCTAGTTTCATCATAGCCTCCGACGTGCATGGCCAAGCATGGCCACTGTCAAAAGTTTCTTTTAATTCAAACAAAACAATCAGTTGTCCAAACATGAAAAGTTGCCTGGGTGTTCAGGCCAGGAACGGGGTGGACTGAGTGAAACAAACAAAATAATTCCAAGGTATTTTTGCCAAGCCATTTACGGGCTGGCGTAAAGCCTCACCAATTGCTGCTGGCACCTACCAAAAATGGGCTTACATACATACGCACGCATCGCGCAACGAGGTCTCAGAAAACAGTGTACTTGGTCATAACACCAAGATGTTCAGCTGCAGATCTTTTCATGACCGAGAGTTAGTCAGGGCATGGGAAATCTTGAACCAGCCGTATCCAGACCTGCACGACAAAACAGACACGTGAATGCCAGCCGTCAACCTAATTGGACACGATCGCACCTGAAGAACTGGTTGCCCCGATCATAAAAACCTAGTAATGATACGGCGGTCAGGTTATACAAGCCACATGCCATCGAACATGCATTAGACCCTGTTATATCGTATGCACGGAGCAAGTACATGCGTAAATACACACCGAATGATTCGATTCAATGACTCCCGGCAGACTCGAGCGCGGTCGCTGCCAAGTGCGTGACAAGCATCGCACGCATATCAAGCTGTGCAGACTACCCGTAATGCGAGGAGTCAGGTCGTTGTCGTAAAGATGTAAGATGTACTCTGCACCTACTGGATGTACGCTAGAGACACAGGGTCAAAATCGCGGAGCAACCTGGAGGATGTCACGCAGGAGAAAAATGAGACATGAGATCCAATTCTTTCGAAAGGAAGCGAAACACACCTGAGCAGGTTTTTTGATATACAAGCTTGCATGTCAGAGTGGGTCGCGGGATGTTATCGCGCGGATCTACCCACGTCTCCAACAAATAATCGACCCGTGGTATTCGGAGCCTCGATGTCCGTGCTTGAACGCTCATTCCCTGGGTTTGTGACTTCCGTTGTTTGCCCTGAAGGTCTGTGAGACGAATGATCACCCATGAAATCACCGGTGTGAATCTCTCAGTCGCACTCAGCGTAAGAATGAGTCGTGCAAATGAGCACGCGGGACGAAACTCCGACGATGAAATGTACTCCCTGACCTTGGCCCAGTCTATAGGGATCATTAATTTCCTCGATTTCCAGGGTGCAATATCCATGGTTTACCAGCAATCACTGAATCGTGACAGAAGAGTCGCCTCCATCACCATTGACCACGCCAGACGCGAGCTGGTCGCCCAACAGTGATAATCACTGCTTACCGCAAGGCTTTCCAGCAGTAGACGCTGGTGTCCGTTGTTCCCGTCCAGAAATGAGACTCACGTCTGAGAGCAGCAGTGATGGTCCTTGAGTAAACGTTCTTCATTCAATTCTGGCCAATGGACCGATTAGCGACGCAGTGGCTCAGTGACAACACTGCCGGGACTCACGTCAATCAACGACAGGCAAACGACGTCCCATGGTAGTTGCATGGGGCCTCGCAATAGCTGTCTGGGTTTCATTCGGTAGATGGGTGTAAATCAGAACAAACCTAATGAGTTGCTCAAGGGATTAGCCGATATCCATCCCTTGGAGTCGATCCAGAACATGCGGGAGATTAGAGCAACTATAGAATTCTCAAACGTGATGGTCATTATGATGCTCAAAAATCTACCACAATAACGAGAATATTTAGAGAGAAAACAGAGGGAATCATCATTATCACTGGTATCTAGGATGGTGGTCATTAGACGAATGTCCCACCAAGCTCCTCTCTTGTGGGTTATGAAACTGAGAAATGTTGAGTAGGGCGAATAACCGAAGATGACAAACGCTCACAAATGATGATGACTCCATAGGATTTAGTGGGGGAAGCATTTGACTTTGCGACCAGTGCTGTGGCTGTGCTTGGTGGTGTTGGGACGGGTGTTGGGACATTGAACGCATTTGGAGTTGATGGCTCGACATATGCGAAGAAGTCGAAAGACGAGAGCTTGTGTGCATAGGCGCAGCACTACTGTAAGCAGCATCATAACGGGTCGACTGGTATGCAGGCATTTCGGGTATCATGGACAGAACGTTTGTTTGAGAAGGATGATGAAGTTGATAAGGATGTGGAGCGCTGCAGGCTATAAGGTCCAAGATGAGAACCGTTAAAGACAAGTGCTTACATTTGTCGCCGGGCGATGTCAGGATCTGGACCCAATGGTGGGACAAACGGTTCGCTGCGGGAAAAAAAAATGAATGTGTGCAGTGGAGAATGAGGTCCAAAGGTACCTGTGACGACGTGCTACCACTGGGGGTAGGTTGTAATCCCCTTGAGTTCGCCGTGGTGGGGTACTATCGCGAGTCGGAGGAGTGGACGTCTCGGAAAGACCAGAAGACTCTGCTGTCGACGGCCTGCCGTCAAGGCTCTCCTTGCGCGGGGTTGCCTTTTTCCGCGTAGGGACGCCTTCGGGCCAGGTGCACTGGACGGGACGTGAACGAGAGCCGAACATGATGTGCATGGGTACTTACGTCGCGTTGACCATGAGTGCAACGCATGCAGATGGGTTTGGTCTCGTCACACTGGTAGAACGGCGTCTAGATTAGGTCGCTGGCGGTGTGCATGGTCGCTCACCTTGATTTTTTTGACGCGACAAGTGAGACAACCAGTCTTGCTTCTGGTATACTTGGGACGCTTTCTCTGCTGCTGCTCATTGCGGGGTTGGGGTGCGACGACGTGACCGCTGCTCGCATGGGACTGGGGGTAGTAGCTGGCGGGGGGGATGTAGGCGTTAGGGGTGGACGAACTAGAGGGGGGGCAGGGAGGTCAGCGAGACAATATTGGAGGGAAGGGAGGGTACAGACTATGTAATGCTATCGGTCATGGCGCTTGGGGGAGATGTGTGTTTGGGTGGCTCCTTCATAGCTTTATACAAGAATACCTGCTAGGAAGAAGCAGGGAAGGTCAAAGGGTGGAAAATGGACGGAGACGACACCATTGTCACGGGCCCGGAAATCGGTCTGGATCACTAAATTCAGATCTAAGGGTCGTGTTGCGTTGTAACAGATGGCATTTTCAGTCTGCCATAACAATATTTCGTATACGGAAAGTGGTGATTTTTTTAATAAAAAATTCTACGCATGCTTCCACGTCAAAACAGGTGAGAAATTAGACACCACCTACCGCAACACGGACGAGCTCGACTCCCGCCGAACCTAGGTGTATCTTGCTAATAATTTGACGATCCTGCCATAAGGGGGCGTGCTCCTGTCAAGAGGCCGCCTTGTGCTTCGGAGAACCCCAAAATGAGTGGTGATTGATGGCGCCGCACCACTTGTCCGCTTTAGGGCACAAGTCGGCGACATATCTCCCGACATGACATCGCCCTACATCCCGCCCACCATATCGACATGTCACTTGTCATGTCTATGCCCAGCAATATTCAACCATCACCCCTCCCTGCCACCCCCGTAGTATACGCCACTGCGACAGACCAACAACCACCTCCTGCGCCGTACAACTGCCTCGTCCTGCCGTAATCAGAAACGCGCACATGTGAATGCCGCTATCAGCGCCATGGTGCTCGGTGAGATCCAGCACACATATAAGGTTTTACACCTCATACGGTCCACACACCCAGGTCCCCGCACCATCAATCGTGTTTGTTCACGTACATGTACTGTCTTTTCCAGCGTGTCTCTCCACCCTAATCTCCATCCCCCGCGGCATTTTATATCATCTCATCAGGTGTTCTCGTTGGCTTGTTCTCAATCAAATGCCAGGTGCCACAAATTCTATTTACCCTGATTGTTCGGTTACCACTTGTCCAGTCACCACAACAATCGAGGCACTGCAGCTTGTGACACCACCAATTTGATCGCCCATCATGATTCGATCGACGTCCTAGTCTCATTCGGTCTTGATCTGACATGTCTTGAGTAGCAGCACATGCCTCAGCACCGCGTCAGTCCAGCCTCGTATCAATACAAATCTCCATAGATCACAAGGACCACACTGTTGGTGTAAGTGCCCGTCATTAACAGGACGTCTCGTTGATCATATCACAATAATAGCCAACAGTCAAAAAATAGCGGATGATCGGGATTCTGTGACATCACCCCTCCCTATGCTTGCAAAACTAAAACCGAGGTCTTCCACAGTCTAAGCTGTGATACCCATGTGAAGTCTTTCTTAATTCTTCAATCAATTCATGTGCTCACTCTTTAAATCCAAATTTCAGCCTTATTTCCCATGCAGGCGCCCTTTTATCATTGCTTGTATCAAAGATCACGTACACTTGAACTGCATCCTTGTTCTTCTTCACAGACTATAGTCCGGCGAGTCGATCATAGAATTCTCTCTCTCTCAGGCTTTGCACTCATATCAGCGCGGAGAACCCTGCAAATATATATATCTGTTTCGTTCAAGAGGTAGGACTGACAGCGTGCGTACCAACTTGTAACCTCATACCTCCGCCGTCTGGAGTTTGCCGGCGGTCTTTCACTCGCACATCCATCGAGTGCGGCCGCTTCGAGAACGATTGGAATAGAGTCTGGCGCATTCCCTTGCGATTTCTGGTTGTACATATCTAAGCTAATGTGTGATTACCCGTTCAGATCTTCTGGCTGGTTGAGCTCACGTAAAAGTTCCTGTTTCACCACTGAGTGGGGTCAATTCAGTTGGGGAAGCCCGCCGCCGCTGGTGGGGGTCGAGTTCGGGAATTGTTCACTAACCCTGCATCCACCCCATTCAGATGCCATAATGTTGTGCTTCCTTTCATTTTTTTTTCGCATTTGTCTGGAGTGACGTTTGTCCCTCCTTCAAGTTTAATACTTGCCTGGGCCACCGTACTTCCGCACTAAATTGCTAGACTGCAGGCAGGACGATCGCTACTAATAATCAATTGACTTAGCTCCATAAACACAAGCCAGCATAGAGCAACACGTTTCAACCGCACTAAATCCTGATTGGTTGCGTGGCTGATAGGAAAATATGAAACCTATGTGTAATCGTGGAAACCTGGGAAACGGAGTGAAATGCCAGCGGAGCCCTCAGGATCGAAACGCCGGCGACGGCCACGAACCTGAAGTGTGCGGGGACTAAACAGGTCGAATGCGAAAGTGATTAATCAATTATTTAACCAAAAAAAATCCATTTATTTTACGGATTTTACAAGGCATTCCAGGAACATTCAAAGAAACGTATACCAACCAATTTCACTGAGGCCTCAGGCACTTGAGGTCCTACCTCAGTACTAGATATCCAGGCCATCGTAACCGATTTGAATGTATCCACGGACGAATGAAATTCGAGGTAGGATCCTGAGCTGTACAAACGGTTTGAACTGTGACCCAGGGCTGTGTAGCAACGACCAACACTCCAATGTCTTTAGGGTGGGCCCGAGATGATCGGCCGGCAGCAAAATGAAGTCTTCTCCTGGTACTCAAGCGATTCGAGGATCGCGATCATCGTGGTTGAGTCTAAAGGCGTCGTCGCTTGTTGTCCCCCTCGAAGTTTTAAAATGCCGGCCGGTAAATGTTCGCGGGATCGCTTGTTTGTCGTTGAAAAAGTGTTGATTTGGCTTCTAAAGTATACCATTACCGCTAGGCGTACCGTCCCAAGTACACGAGGCAGTGTCACAGGGCTTGTGTGTTGTCATGGTCCGTACACTTTGTTGTTGTCGTTTTGACAGGATCCGTTCTCGGCCGGCTTTGACATTTGGAGATCTAGATCAGAGTGTTGCGTCTCTGACGCTGCGGCGCCGTGCGTAACGGAGGTGCCTCCTTTTAACACGGTCTAGCATGTGGAAACGCTCAGCTCGGATATATCTGGTATGTCGATGGATATCGCCCATACGTCTTGGTCCTGTCAGTCTTGACTCCCGTTGACGGTGAGCTGGACTGCGCCACGACGACGACAACTCCCCTCCGTTATCTGCATGTTCTCACCGTCGCCTTCCAAGGTACAATTAATAAAGGGGATGATCTGGAGGCCTAGATGAATGGATGGCGGTCTATTCCAACCCCACCGAGATCGCAGCGTACTGGATAACACGACCCCTCGTACCTGTTTCTGAATTCCTTCAGTGTCGGGCAATAGATCTGTCCTGATACAGCATGCAACTTTTCGTTCCAGTCCCTATCATCCAAGTCTCTCCGTGATGGTCTGTCGATCTTGGAAGATCCATCGATGGCACTGCAAATTGGCTACGATTCTGGGACGGCCACAGTAACTCCACTCGCAGGATCGATCGTGATGAATGACTCATCAAGTATTTTCGTTCCTTGCACGCGCGCCCCACTGGAGAGAGTACAGAAGTCGTGCGATAAGCAGGTATCAGAGTGAGTTTTGTGGTGAAGTATTATGTTGTTTTGCTCGTTACATTCAATCAAACAGTACGTCAGGTAGAATGCTCTCATTGTTTTTCCTTAGAGCGGGGTTCCTGAATGGGATGCTACGGCTGATGCTTCGACAGGCTCGTGAATCCCTCCACTTTCAAACTTACTCTCCACAGTCAAGTCCGAAGTCCAACATACCTACATCGAGTCCTTATCATGTGCCAAATACCCTGGTTTTATTTGCTTGTCGGGAAAATTGCATTTTTCTTCTCGATTGTCATACCTACTTTAAACCTCGAAGCTGACAGTACTCACGAAATCAGAACGAGAAAAACAATCAACAGACCGTTGCATTCGATTGTCCATACACTGATACAACGACATGCGGCGCGATATGAAAATGTATCGGTGTAGATCGTTGCGACAAACAAGATTGGGGCGGCAATGAAACAACTAGAAGCAGATGAGAACAAGTGTAATTGCTGCACAAACAACAAGGAGAACTGGTAACTGAAGGGACCAAGCACTGTTCAGATCTCTAGGAAGTTGAAGTGCGAGGGCCGCGACTGGAGCCGGGTCTGGAACCGGAAGAGCTAGACGGCGAACAGACATGAGCGACATATTGTGGCAAGCACAAGAAAGTACGAACTGAGCGCTGGAATAAGAAGAACGCCATCCCCAAACTTCACGTATCCACCTTGCCATTGGGACCTCTTTCTTCATGATGCTGACGATCCACGGGTGCGTCAACATTTCTTTGGGAGTTGGGCGGAGGGTATGATCGACGATTAAACTAGAGAGAAACCGCGTCAGGTGAGTCTATGATTTAGCAATGGTGGCCATACGTTTGCTTTATGAAATCTTTCATTTCGTTGGGCCATCCACAGTCGGCATCATCGGTGAGCTGAGGAGGCTGAGAAGAGGCACGTTAACAAGCAAAGAATGTAGTTTAACACACGCGCTTACCTCGCCTTGGGTAATATAGACCAACAACTCGATCGAGGTCAGGTCCTCCGGAAACGGGTATCGATTTTGTACAAGTTCCAAAAGCGTGATGCCCGTGGACCAAACGTCAGCGCGGATACTGTATTCCTTTCCACTGATTCTCTCAGGCTGTATGGGAGGTGAACAAGACAGTGATTTGTTCGACATGTAAACTTACAGCCATGTAAAAACTAGTACCGGTAAAGGTACCTGCGAGGGACTTGACGAGCTCGCCAGAAACCCCGAAATCGCACAGGCGGACCACGCCTTCTCCCGTAAGGAGGATGTTAGAGGGTTTGATGTCTCTATGGATTGTTCGAACAGAATGGAGATAAGCAAGACCTTGTAAGACCTGGAATGGAGGTTAGAGGCGGAACAAGGAGAGTTTGTGAACAAAGCTGACCCCTTCTGCTAGGCGGCCGGCAACACTTTCACCGATACGCGCACCGCGCTCTTTGATGCGTTTACTGACGGCTTCTAAGCTGCAACCAGCACAAAATTCCATCATGACTTTGACTTCGCTGGACGAGGGCGACATGTAGGCACCGAAGAATTGGATGATGTTGATATGTTTCGAGGAAGAACAGATGGAGAGTTCACGCTCAAGCTGCTTCAAAGGTGCTTCACGGGTGGTGATTGTCTTGCGTGCAAAGATTTTACCTGTTCGGATATCCTTGACCTTGTGCACTGCGCCACCCTGACCCTCGCCCAGTCTAGCTAGTTCCTCCAAGACACTATCGGACCAGCGCCCGAACGCCTGATTGGTGGAGGTCTCTTCAGTTGGGGTATACGAATCGATGGTGGCCCTATCGAAACTGGCGACGAGCTGGTCGATGGTGCTCTCGCTGATGTCGTTAGGGCCAGGAGGACGGGCTGTTTGGATCTGGTCAGAGGGACGGACGGTGGCACCGCCGGGGTTCTCTCCGTCGAGGCCAGGTGGGATCAAGGAGGGGCCAGCATAGTACTCGCTGACGGCGCCTGTAAGGGGGAGCTGGAGCTTTGGGCGAGCACCATTAGCTCTGGCTGGAGCGGGGGAAGCGCCGGGGAGGAGGGGACGAGAGGGTGTCGGGGAGGAGGAGACTGATGAGGGCGATGGAGGACGGAGATCTTTGCGAATACGAAGTGGAGGTGTTTCCGGGATGGAGGGAGACTGTGAACGGGGCAAAGTGCGGGGCCCGATGGGACGTGCGTGCGTCGGGTGCATGGATGTCCTCGTCTTGTGCCCCGCTCACAACCCCCCCGTCGGTAAACATATATGGGTGTGGACCTCCATTCCATTGTCCATAACACAATGCAATCCGTGCGGCAGTGTAGCCAAGTGGTTACGGCGTCACGTTTAGGTCCATCCTTCATTCCGTGATGGGTTTCCCGCGCGAGTTCGAATCTCGTCACTGTCATTTTCTTTTTCCTCCACCCCATTGTTCGTGTGGACCCTCACATCCTATAACACACACATCCATGCGCGATGTCCATCTCAGAGTCCAGTTCTGTGGGCTCAAGCACTCCCCCATCCCCCATGAAGCCGCGACGTCGTCCTGTCCCCCTCCGCCTCAATAGCGTCGGGGTCGACCCCTCCATCCTCGTTGGAAAATCATTGTCCAAGATTCACCGTTCATCCAAACACCCAAGCATGCAGTTGCACTTTTCAGATCACACTGTCTTCCAAATTCTTGTCGATGGCTACGACCCGAAACATCGGTGAGTTCTACCGCAGTGGTCCTGCCGCGAGGCCAATATCAATATTATTACAGCGGACTTCCCAAGGAACTTGAGATGGACCCCACTCTAGCGTCCCTCCTTGACGCCGCTGATGGTCAACTCGACGTCACCTTCACCATCGAGGACTGTGTCCTCATCACATTGACCGACAAGGCATTCGACTCCACACAGAAGGGGCAGCGTTGGGACCAAAACCATACCGGCATTGCATTCAAGTTTCGTGAAAACCGATCCTGGCACTGCGTCTGGGCCACCCTCGCTGACCACGAAGACGGTCAATGCGTTTTCCGCAGCTACGATGACGTGTATCTCGATCAACTACAGCGTTCGCCCCGCAAACGCCATACCCGCGCGCCCTCCTCTCCCACGAAATCACGCTGAAATAATCCTTATCTTGTAGCAAATAACTTGAAACGAAACTATCTGGACATGTGCTAACAGTTATCGTGGCCTTTGCTTTGTACTTCTTCGTTTCCTCTCTGCACACTTGTTCCGATTAGCACGCTAACTTGTCGACATTTTCAATATAAGAGTCGTCGCTTACCACACCTCGATCGTCCACTGCTTATCATTATGCAATACTGTACTCATCCGAGGTCCTTGGCATACAACCAGGTTCCTCTGTGCCGAGGCACAAGCAATGACATTCTCACCCTTCATTTGAATCTTAATCAGGCCGGGAGGGCATGGCGTTGACACGCAGCGCCCTACTGAGATCACCGTACTTCAGCTCGTCACATCATAACCCTTTCGATATTGAAACCGCTTTTCGGAAATCTGATACATCCGCGGCAAGCGATCACTCGAATCTGCAAACGTGGGACGTTCCCACTACACGGTGATTCCCGCGAAACCCATTTGTATACGTTTTGGGTATTTGACAAGCCGTCCGTATGTTTCGCTTCCAACTGTCCCGATCGATGTTCTCGATGTGCGCTGCATCGCAACTTCCAAGTGAATTGTTACAGGTTGACGATGTACACAGTCAATGGCCTTTGCTGACGACTTCAAAGTGAAATGTGATGATCCTGTTCATGATCTTGATCATCACCCTTCTAGAATTGCGATCATCCCGCTGTCGGGGGTGATTGCGTCTGGCCTGTATCGCAGGTCCACTCTGAGGGCAAAGGGCAACCACATTGCAGCGCAAGACCCCGACCGAAATTCTGATGTGCGCTTGAGATCTATCGAGGCAGTTCAAAACCTGATAAGGTGATTACTCGTTGGTGAGCTGCTATCCGATACCTTGTATCAGCGCACAGCGCGAGTTTGTGTTGACCCATTGAAGCCCTGGCTGCATAAATAGATGTGTCAGCAGAGCGTCATGTGGTCCATATCCGATTTGCTTCTGGGCACTCCTCAACTGAAAACAGTCATTCATTGGAAGGCACATGACCAGGTGGGATAAAGAGGCAGAACAAGTTGTCAAAAGCCGTTGTCTCCCCCCCATTGCGAAATATGACAGGGATTGCTGATTACCGTTACCGTCGCGAGAGTATGCTTATGACCCTCCAGAGACTTGCAAGCAATGCCACCACCTTGCACTTTGCACGTGGTCATGATGGCGCAATAATGGTGTCTTGGTCGGAAACCGTTGCGGTGATGAACGAAGATTAGCGCTGCGGATGTGGATCATGAGTCATCCCGAGTTGCAGTGGAAAATGCTCGATTCACGGGTGGTATGGTATGGTATGGTATGGTAACTTTGAGGGGCAGCGTCCAATGCCACCCCCTGTCATGAATAGGAGGATGTTACGGAAGCCGTATGTTTCTACACAACACACCCAATACATCGAGTGATCACGATGATAAGACAAAATGGTCACTCAGCTATCTATTGGTTTCCGTGTGCTGAGTAACCAAATGGGACCAATGAGGGTTGATAAAGAGCGAACGCGACCAAAACCAGAAATCGTGAGGCTGTGGTGTCCAAGAGTGTGCCACAAAGTAGATGAAGCATTAGCAGGATATCTGCAGATATGAAAACGGACCTGCAGGCCGAATTCTCCAAGAAGCACAGGAGGGTAACTCTTCCGTGATTGGAGCGGGAAAGCAGTGTATGTTTAGTATCGGAGCATGATATCAACCAGGTACATCAAAATAGCTCGGTGCAAGGTTTCCAATTAAATGCAAGTCCTACTTTCCGGCACGATGTTTAGAGTCCTGACTGTCACATGCGGAGAAAAAGTGGAAATTCACACCTCAGAATATTTCGCACACCTTAAGAACGAGCTCCACAAAGAGGTCAAATTGCGTCCTTGAATAACGAGGCTGTAGCGATGCCTCAGCTTTCAACCTTGGTGTACGAAACTGCCGATAATCGGGATTACTGACAGAAGTCTAGCGTATCAAGGAGGAGAAATATGCATCCGAAGAAAGACGCGCCATGACGACGAGATAAATATGGCCACCATGAGTTGAGGTGGCAAGGTTGTGTGTAGTCCGTTATCACCAACCAAATCAGACGCACGGATGCGGCCAACCAGGCGGACTTACGTTGGCGACCCCCTTGATTTGAGGATTGTCAAAGAGGATTTATTGGTGCTGTCAAACTTTGATCTGAGCGCAATGTGGGGGGATCTCCTAAGTCCCACCTGACAACTGGACCCTGTAATTTTGCGTTAATTGATTCATACACTTACGGAGGTTGATAAGAAAGAATTGAACAGTAACCACAAAGAATAGTACGTCTTCCCAAGCCAGGCTGTGTCAATATGCCTCTTCCTTTGGGCATAGCACAACGTTCCCACGGATACGGTCACGTTGCTCCCAACCTTGACTGCACAGCCTCAATCGTACTCTGCAGAGGTGCACCATGGCGAGCTCAGTGTCCTCTGCACCAGCAGGACGCGTGTCGTTCGCGTCCCTGACCCATCAGAATATCGGGACGGTCCGCAAGCTCAATTCCGTCCTGTTTCCCGTCAAGTATAGCGACAAGTACTACCAAGATATCCTACAACCAGAGGTCGAACCCTTTTGTCAGCTCAGTTCGTCTATTCGATAGGCCGTTTTGGACCACTTTCTCACCTACCAGGAACATTAGTTTACTACAACGATGTCCCCGTCGGGAACATATGCTGTAGGCTCGAGAACAATGAGCTGTACTTGACAACATTGGGTGTCCTCGCGGTAAGTCGTTATCTCAATCCGGACACATCATATGTGTTAATATGGTCGTAAAGCCTTACCGATCCAGAAAGCTTGGTTCTCAAGCCCTGCAACGCATCATTGAGGCTGCATCCCTCCACAACAAACCGCAAGTCACACGCATATCCCTCCATGTCCAGGTGTCCAACGAGGATGCCAAGAGGTTCTATGAGGGCCACGGCTTCAGCGAAGCTGGTGTCCACAAAAAGTACTACAAGAAGATTACACCCCAGGACGCGTGGATATTGGAGAAAATCATCAAACACGGACCAGAGCAATAATAGTTACACCTCCAACTGTATTACATGAGCAAACCTAAAGAATCGTCTTCCCGTATGTGATATACAATTGGAGAATACGTATGTTCATAATTTATATAGTACGTGTGCAAAAGGTGGACATGGTCCCCATCCGTCACTGGGAAGTCCCAGCGATCTGGACGAGATTAATATGGTACTGATGGAATAGTGGTCCAAACTGGTCGGCCATCAGTCACACACAGATGACATATCGTTGAGAGACCTGACCTGATCATTAAACCCCTTACGACACCTCGTCGTCAAGATGTCCCTTCTTCGTGTCCACAGTGTTTCACCAACTGGAGAAAGGTAAGCAGCAGGTTCATCCGACATCGGAAAAAAAAATTAACGTACCTGGTGCCTCTTCAATGCGTCCTTACGAGTGAAGGTCTTTCCACATCCTCCATTACACAAGAACGGTTTCTCCCCTGAATGAGTTTCTCTGTGACGCTTCAAATCGTGTTGTCTGTTGAATGACAATGCACATAGGTCACATGAAAATGGTCGTGATGGTGATGCTGGATACTGCGGTTGCTGGTACTGGGAATCGCCCCGGCCATAATAAGGGGAGGTCTGTTGGTGAAAACTGGATTGCTGATGGGATGCAGGGTATTGTTGCGATGGTACCGTGTACTGAGACACAGCGCTCGGTGCCTGATGAGTGTTGTTTGCAGGCGGATAGCTCTGCCGTGGTTGATGGTATGCATTCGGCGATGCCACCATGTACTGATTTGACGCCGATGGTGTATAGCTCGCGGTATAGTCGTTCACTCCATATTGTGCGGGTGATTGCACTGACGCTATGTTATGGGCAGCATTCGCCATCGACGGATAAGCGCTGGCTGGCACCGCTTGATAAGCACCTGATGGTGCAGGATAACGAGGGGGGTTTTGGGTACCAGTTGCCCATTGATTGCCCCGGTCAAGGTCTGTGGTAGGATAAGGGTACCCGCGTCGATCGCTCATGACGGGAAGTGGAGGGGGGGACTGGAAGGTGTGTCGCAAGGCGTTGGGGCCCTTGGGTTCATAAGCGTTTTCGGAACCGCTCGAGCTTCATATAAACAGCACTGAGCCAGCACTTTGCCGGCGCCGCCAACAGGGTGAGTGCGGCACGAGCAAACATAACTGGTCGTAACTGGTTGTGTGAGATCTGGTCAGAGGTTGCCCGATCGGAATGTTACTTCAGTGTGCCTGATACCGGAACAGATCTGGGCTCTTAACAAATGGTTGAATAAGACGACCCTGACAGGTATAAATGTCGCACTGGGTCTTCTAACCAAAGCAAGGTAGAGTGGGGGGCATTACCCTCTCATCGAAAGCTCTCTGGCAACCATTCGTCGATTGAACCATCAAACCGGAACCAAACCCTGTACGGGAGCAGTTCCCAAGTTGGCTGCCAGTGGTAAGCATCGTGGCGATGCTGGTCAAACACTGCGGTGAGTCCTGCTGACCTTTGCCAATACGGTCTGACAATTGAGGCCGGTTTACCAAATTTACGCATGTGCTGGTTTGGCCGAGTCTGGTCAAGTCGGTCGCCCGAGTGATCACACCGTGTGTTGTCGCGACTCAGCATAGCCCAGTTCCGTTGTGATTAAGTACTTTTTCCCAAGTTCCATATGGGTTGTGCTGGCCCTGCCCGCTTAGGTTGCCTTGCCCTCAAGACAATGCGCGCCTCACGCCTGTTGCGGAGTGGGCCTTGCCAAGGCGGACCTCGCGGGGACTGGAAAGTCGCATTCTGAGGAACAAGCCACTATCCTTGAGGGCTTCAATAGCCTTGTCATACGCTCGTGAGCGGGTCGGGACCATCAATAGCCCGAGTAGCAAGCGACGCCGCCGGATTGATAAGGTTGTGGAAGGCAATGCGACACAGAGTCTAGTTGTCGTGGCGTTACCACGATCGATCGCGGATGTCTAGATTGTTACACCCGGATATGTTTTCTCTTTTTCTTCTGTTGCCGTACCTCTCTGTCATAGCCTTTCTTTTTTACCGCTGTCGCCATCGCCTACAGAGAAGGTCTGGAAATGACTCGAGTTCCCAGCCGTGAGTATCCCAAAAAGGACCATTACATTGATCGACGGATGACGTATGTCTGATACGACCGTATCTTCTCCCCCGCTCTAACCGCTGCACCTCATGTCGAAACGTGCCTCGTCTACCTCATCGATATCGAGTAGGAAAAAGACCAAACTTGCATCCGGCCAGGCCATTCTTGACACTTATTTCCGTGCCCCCAGTTCCTTGAACGGTAGGCAGATTGCGACAACAGATTCGTCCCGGCAGAGTCGCAGGGAGGGGTCTTCGGACATTGTTTCTGAGAAAATGGTCGCCTCTCATGAGTCCGAAATGAATTATCCCATATCGCATCATGCATTGTGGCAGGACGGACATGGGACTCAGGAAAACCCCATCCAGCTTGATTTAGGGGACGAACCCAATCCACGGGTATTATCAGTAACGCCATCGTCTCACGATCGTTTTACAACCCCTCCCGATCCTTGCGAAAGCTCTACGGCATCTCTGCCGTCAAGAGGTCGGAAAAGCTTGGGCCTTGGCCTTCGTCCAGAGCCAGATATCGACTACAGTCCAGTGGCAGTCGACCCGCTACTCTATCCCATTCTCGAATGTCCTTGGCCAGTTCCTTCTCCGGCACCGTACTCATTCCTTGTCCATACCCTCACCGCCCTAGTAAACACCCGTTCTCGTATCGCCATCCTCGATGCGCTCGCCAATACTCTGAGGTGTCTTATATTATATCATCCTGCGTCCCTGTTGCCGGCACTTTATCTGTTGTCCAGCTCACTCTCACCTGCTTATTCCCCGCTCGAACTCGGCATTGGTGTGTCTGTAATCTCAAGGGCGATCCAACATGTATCCGGTCTCTCCTCTGTGGCGCTCCGGAGACTATATAATTCCTTAGGCGACCCAGGGGACGTTGCATTCGAGACCAAGTCAAATGTGCGCACGCTTGTGGCCCACCCTCCTTTGCTCATAGAGGATGTATACCAATCAATGTTGAAAATTGCCAACATCAAAGGCCAAGGAGCAGCGAGGCAAAAACAAGCCATCGTGGAGCGATTGCTTGTCGCCTCCACGGGAGAGGAGACAAGATTTTTGGTCCGCATGCTGTCGCAGAACCTGCGCGTGGGTGCTGTCCGTACATCCATATTAACAGCGCTTGCTAGAGCCTTGGTCTTGTCTCCGCCTCCAAACCCGATCATACCCATCCCCTGCGATTCCTCGTTTCATGTTACACCAGAATTTCTCGTATCCATCCAATCAACAGGAAAGCAAAAAGAAAGCAATGATTCTCAGCGCAATGAGCTTCTGCTAAAATTTGCCAATGCCGAAGCACTCGTCAAGCAGGTGTACATTCAACATCCCAACTATGATCATATTGTCGCTGGAATCATTGCTGGTGGGCTTGATGGACTCCCAACGCGGGTCCCGCTTACCGTTGGTGAGGCAGCCTGTGTTCCTGGCCTGAACCCTTATAGTAATTCGTTGGGTCAGGTATCCCCCTTCATCCCACACTGGGCTCTCCAGCTCGATCACTTGACGAGATATATGATCGGTTGAACGATATGCCATTCACAGCGGAGTTCAAGTATGATGGTCAACGTGCACAGATCCATGCTTCAAAAGCGGCAGATGGTTTCCCGTCTGTCCATATTTTCTCCCGGCATCTAGAAAAAATGACCGACAAAGTAAAATTTTCATAGTCCTGTGCACGCAGATCCACTAATCCCATGATCCGGCTGCAGTATCCTGATGTGATTTCGTTGGTCAGGTGTATGTTTGCAAGAGCGTCTAATCTGCAATCTTTTATTATCGATTCGGAGATCGTTGCTATAGATTCGGACGGCGGCGGCCTCAGATCTTTCCAAGACCTTTCGAGTAGAGCAAGGAAAGGTGTAGAGATCCGAGATATCAAAGTTCCGGTGTGCGTATTTGCCTTTGACTTGATGTATCTTGATGGCGAGGTGAGTTTGGCTTCGCCATCAGCTTCCTCATGTTCTACCTTACATCGTTGCATTCTTCTATCAGATTCTCTTGGACCGATCGTTCCGGGGAAGACGGGATTTATTGAGAACTCGATTCCCAGCCCTGACGCCTGGGGAACCAGGCACAGCTCCATTCGTCCATGTTAACAGCTGCGAGAGCACTCAAGGACGAAAATGTATCGAGGCCTTTTGGAAAGAAGCCGTAGAAAGTCGCTGTGAAGGTCTTATGGTCAAGGTTGGGTTTCATATGGATCATGTCTGTGCCATGCTCTCATTTTTATGTCAGCTTTTAGACAATGTTGAAAATTTGGAAACGAGCACACATCACGGCGGAAAGAGCCGAAAGCGACCCTTGCCAGCCACGTATGAGCCCGGTGAGCAGATATTTGATACCTCCTTCGAGCGTTGAGTGATAGGTTATTCGATATCTCTCAGATAAGCGAACCTCAGCATGGTTGAAACTCAAGAAAGATTATGTGGACGGTCTTGGAGATACGCTTGACTTGGTCCCTGTCGGAGCCTGGTACGGAAACGGACGAAAGGCAGGGTGGTGGAGTCCCGTCCTGCTCGCAGTCTGGGACACCACGAATGAGAAGTTGACTGCCGTCTGCAAATGCATGTCTGGTAAGGTTCATTGCGCCGTTCATTGCGTGTGTATACGAACTAATGAATCGGCCAGGGTTTTCCGATGCATTTTACAAGGCACGAGTTACTTCCTCTCGTATGGTGCGCGTATGAGAGATGCTTATTCCAAACACAGGATCTCACTTTACGGTACTCGGACAATGGCGATAATTGTTCACATCTCCCTTTGGGGGAATATGATATCGGAGGTTTGGGCTATTCTTGACAAGAATTGAACACTGAAGCTGAATTGCGCGGTTGCCGAATCTAGGGTTTAAACCCGACGTGTATTTCAGACCCAGTGAAGTCTGGGAGATTCGCGGCGCAGAGTAAGCAAATCGACAATTCTTGCGTCTTTTTTTGTTAATCATTGTGGATCGTGATGATCAAAGCATCACGCTCAGCCCCGTTTCCCTTGCTGCGCTGGGCGAAGTATCATCCACGAGAGGTCTAAGTTTGAGGTTTCCACGCTTCATTCGCATTAGGGAAGATAAACGACCAGAGAATGCCACTACTTCCCTATTTCTTGCTCAACTGTATCGTGACCAACAAAGCAGGGGCAAAGACACTACTGGTGCCGACGATGGGGATCTCATGGATGTGGAAGTCGAAGAGGTAGAAACTGAGGATGAATCGGACGGCTGAGCTGATGCTGGCGGTGTCATTAGGATTCATACACTTTAACTTTTCGAACAGAACAGTTGACCAAGCTATCGACATGCTCCAACAAAACGGTGGACTCGATGCAGAAGAGTGCGGAACACAGGTACGTCAGAAATTAAGTCCTCAACCCGGTGGCCAAAAACTGGTGATGATCGTAAGAGCCGTATGGTACGTACTATCGCTAGGAAATGTAGTATTGATAACGTGCTTTAACCTGCCGTTTGATAGTGCATCTTTCCAGTCATTGTCCCTCTCTTCCGGAGGCAGTAACCCCTGGAGTTGGGCATATGACAGGAGAAGAGCGTATTTGACTGTAAGTACTGGCGGCGCCGAACCCGACAGTGCCGGGGATTTTGGATCACTACCGAGCAGTTGGAAAACTTCGGGACAGGTTGCAATCGTAGGCCGAGGCAACGAAGAGTTAGACCCTGTTCGGGCGGTGTTGATGTCCGCTGTGGAAGAATTGGCTCCAGAGTCACGTCGCGATCCACGCCTGAGGAGAGGCTTGGGTCGGGGCTTGGTTCCGCCAGTGACAGAGGATGAAGATGACAGGAATTTCTGGCATACAGATATTTTAAAAGTAAGGACCGGGGTCGTCTTCGGCAAGCTCTCCATCAAGTTTTGAGCGATTTGGGGTGAGGAGGTATATAAGCGAGTTGACAGCGTCGCCGCAAACACGGGACCATCGAGAAATCCCGAGAGAGCGAGGTTGATAAGCTGGCAAGAGTCCTCAATCTGCGTGGAATCCATTCGCATCGTTCCAAACACTCACGAGTGTCAACAATCGGGTGGCCATCTCACGACGCTCGCGATCTTTTTGCTCGATAGAGTGAAAGATGATATCAAGGGGAGCGCCTGCTTCCCATCGTGGGCCAGTACCACCCCTTGGGGGAGGAATTTGCGATAAGAGAAGTAGGGAGAATTTTCCTGCACCGAAAAAGCGGTTATCTCTTACTTTGACAGGGATTTAAGTCTTACCTCCAGATTTCTGGTACCTGAGCAATTCGTCCTTCTCAAACAAGGACACAATCCACTGAAGTATTGGCCAAGCATGTTCAGCGATTATTGCTGGTGTGTCATAGGGTTGGTCGAGGGAATCGTCTTCGACGTCATGGACACGTCTTCCACGCTTCTGCCGGGAAACCTGGGGCAAAAGCTTTGTGCGCTGTATAAAGCCTTGCTTGAAAATAGCCCAGCAATTTTTGCAATCTTTGATGCACAAGGACTCCCGGGCAATGAGCGAGTCTTCGTTATGATCATTACCGGTCGATTCCGGCGGCATCTCGTTTTCACCGACATCATCCAACGGATATCTTGGCAGTGCTCTAAATAAAGAGGCGGGTGCATTTGTAGCAAGAAAGGAGAACAAGATGCGCTGGGCGGTCTGAGATTCGACGACGGATGGGGACAATGATGCCCTGGAGAGCGCTGGCTTTTGTTTCGTGGGAGAGCCCTTGACAGGGGAGGGAGGAAACTGTTCCTGTTGGGTGAACTGGTCGCCGGAAGGAGGGGGAGGAGGGAAGAGAGCTATGTAAAGAAGTTGGCGGATATGGTCACTGTCCAAGGCGATGAGATCGGGACCTGGAATAGCATTTGGCAGGAAGACATACGGAGCTGGTTTGAAACACGAGGATCGCAACTGGTCTAGGACCGCCATGCCGGATTCATACTGACACTCCTCGAAACAGTTGTCCACCAGACTACGCTGGCGGTTGGTCATTTCCCGCTCTTCATTCGGGGTGGCCATCGTGACTGTGCCAGGAGGAGACGCGTTGGCAGTGGAAACGCGGTGCACGTGATAGACTATAGGGCTCTAGCTGCTGCTCGAACCAGTACATACATACTACTATCATCCCTAAATCCTTATGGGAAGAGTCACCCATCTAGACCTTGGTGACATTGGAGAATATGATTATGACACTACACGATCGCATAATTTATTTCGATTGTCTACTATCTCACTTCGGTCATGCTCGCCGTGCGTCCGCGTCAGAGCTGTTCCAGGCGACTATCGCTATCATCAAATTATTTTTCGAGCACCACCGCCTCGTTGCATGATCAAAAAAAATGGCTACCTGATGGTCACCCGACTCACCGCTCGTCGTCTCATGAATTCTGCTGCTGACAAAGCCCAAGCCCACGCCGCTCGCAACCGCTCGCAACAGTGCTTTCCAAGCGCGCGCAAGACGTGCAAGGCAAGTGCATAAGTACGGTTCCTTGTTACTACTAATTCCGATGCTGCGTCCTGATGGGCTTCGTCAATTCAGTCCGTTTCTAGCAAGCTGAATGCTTCACCGCCGCTTAACGGGACCAATTCCTCATTTCCTGGGATTCCGTCAGACCATGACCACGGCCACAAGGGAATCTGGATCTTGTGGGCCAGTTCAGACCGCTATATACGACAAGGTGAGGTTGATTTACCGATCACCTCACCGGGAACCGCCCCCAATCCTTTTCTTAGCTAACAACTCTGTTCAAACCTTCACGACTCACCATTGCAAACGAATCCCATCTCCACCGCCATCACGCTGCCATGAGGGCCCAAGGTGGAGGCAACGGTGAAACACGTCAGTCTCTCATTCTAGGTTTCGCGAAATAATCCTCCCCCTCACGTGCTGCCACCCGTGTGGTTGTATAGATTTCGCCGTGCAGATCATCTCAGAAGCATTCGAGGGAAAGGTACACTCGCTCTTTTCAACTCTCAACATACCAATTCATCCGTTTCTCTTAGTCAACCTTGCAACGGCACCGAATCATTTACTCAGCTTTGTCAGACGAGCTTGCTCAAGGGTTACATGCTCTCTCTTTAAAAACAGCAACACCCGATGAGGCACAGCGGTCGGCTGCTGGACAGGCTGAGTGATGATGTGAAATCTGTGTCCTCTTGGCTTCGTAGCCCCGTCAATCATGAGAGCCGTCCTTTAATTAATACACCTTCCAACCACAAACTGCCCTTGCGGCCATTACCCTCACCACCAATTACAATGCAATTCTCCGTATTCAAGTTGCTGGGAGGTCAAATAGTTCTGCTGGAAATGCTGATCCGCAGATATATGAGAAACGTATTCTGTTTGACAAGCTGTCGGTTTTGTCAGATGTAGTTTTGATGTCAACTTGTGATATTGACACCGGCTGATCCGCTGCAGCAGGCTACAGCCAGTCCGGCTGTTCGTAGCTGTACAGAAGTGCTACATATTTGTTTGCTGACCGCCTGTGCTCCTCACGCACCCTCGTTTGGTATGAATTTTATATTTCTTCGTGCGACAAACTCCTTTTGTTTAATGTGTGATAGGTTCGCTTACTTGCGACAATTCTCGTTTAGTATTTGTGGAATTGACGATCAGCGTCGGCTCGTGCACAGCAAACTACTAGTCTCGGCGACGATCAGGACGGTTGCTGTTAGCACGGGCTCAGGAAACGTCTTGGAAACGTCCCATGCATCTCCCACTCCCATTCAAGTGCTCACTTTCCGCAGAGGGGTAGTGAAAGCTGGGCATTTTTCATAACAACTCGCTCTCTACGACTTGACTATCAAGATTAGCGTGCACTGGCAATGACCGTCTCTCCATATATAAACCACGCAGCTTTATGCAGCGTTCCGCCCTCCAACTTTGCTGCTATTCCAATGTCTGACCGGAAAATGTATCGAGAGGACGCTCGGCCCACACTCCCACCCGTTCGAGATCTGTTTCGAGGTAAGCCACCATTCTTTGCATGTTAGGCGCAGACCCGACATTCGTCATATAGATGAATTGTCCCGTTCACCCAGACCCGCAATGAACCTATCTCCTCCATGGATTGTCCCTGCCCCTCGCGTTGACCAGAACTTTGACCGATCATTTCCTCGAGGCGAACGTCGTCAAGACTCTCACCTGGATGGACCCGGTGTTCAGGTGCACTTATTCAGTTGTGCTGTATCCCTGACTAATGTCATGTGCAGCGTTCAATACCTGCCTATTATCCACACACCCCACAGCAGCGCTACGATGGACGTACTGGGACTCGTCCCTCCCCTCCTGATAATTTACCCTCATCTACAAGTCAATATCATGCACAACCATACCCTCAGCACCGTACTCATTCTACATCCCAGTCGGATCAACGACCCGCATCCCACGATCAATATACCCCACCAGGGTCCCATTCGTATTCAAATTCAGCCGCACAGGCATACAATTACTCTTATGCCGCGACGGGTATCTCGTCACGGGATTCAGGGTCCTATTCCGATGGCTACACCAAGGATCAGTATAGAGAGCCGACGATCGTGCCGGTCATGCCCGAGACTCGCCAACCTGCCGCGCCACCCCCTTCTTCGTTGAAGTACGAGTGTGATTATTGCGGCAAAGGATTCACTCGACCGAGTAGTCTCAAGGTATGCATATCACGCCATCGTCTAGACCTCTCATATCTTGATCGTGACCGCTAGATCCACTTGAACAGTCATACGGGAGAGAAACGTAAGTGATGCGGATGGTTGCCATTTCTCGAGAAGTTGACCCTCGATACGCGCAGCTTTCGTTTGCACATATGAAGGCTGTGGGCGCTGCTTTAGTGTGCTCAGTAACATGCGCCGCCACGCACGGGTGCATGCTGAGGCTCCAGCTCGCAATCAAGAAGGCTCAAGCGATGAACACAGCGATAGACAGTAAAGCGTGAGTCCTCTCTTGTTACGCAAAGCTTAACGACCAGACCACGACGCGACGATCATCTCCGCTTTTTTTTTCTCTGGCAACGGCATAACATTCATTGTCCATGTAGCTCAGCATCATTCCTTTGTACATCATGTCTCCTCACCGAGAGTGTATCTGGTATCTGGCCGGCATTCTGTTCATTCGACAAGACACTATTATTTAAACGTTAATTATTGACCGCGTAGTATTTCTCTGCATCGTTCTCCTCGTTCCACGGGCTATTATTATTTATTTATCGTACGCACGGACAACGTTCTATTCGATACTCGCTATTTGCAATACTGGACGGCTCATGTCGTCGATGGTGCACTCCGTAATGACTCATATCACGCACACGTATCGTCCAAATCACACCGCTGCTCGGCGGTGCCAACAACAAGCATCATCATAACGCAGTTCCCCTCCACCAAGCGAGAGAGAGGGAGAGGTCCACCGCAGACTAACCCATCTCGGGCGTAGTCCATGCTCGGCCTTTACGACCAACTGCGCGCGTTATGTCCCCTTTGCACGTCGTGAGTCGTGACCTTTTTGGCAGGCCGCAACGGCCACGTCGAGATATAGCACTTCCCGTCCGACGGCGTCCAACACGGCCATCTTCATTTGGCAGGCAGAGGGCCGCAAGGCTCAACTGAGATGACGCGAATAGCTATATAACTTTGAGAACGGGTCACGTAAAGACTGTTACGGTATCCCGAGATCATGCTTCAACCATGCAGTGGCGATGAGCATGCGTCGTCTAGACGAGACAACCCACCCCTCACGCCTTGATGTTGACAGAAACGTAAAGGCGAAGAACCTATGAATTAATAGACCGTGCACCCCAGAGGTCCGGATGGACACACAGTGACGCTACGATAAAGCACATTATTATAAAAGCATGGAAAAAGAGAAGATGGGAAAACGGCCACACATGCCCCCCGAGCGCACACATTCACCGTAGATCTCGCCATACCGTCATACCATCATCATTGCAGCGAGGTCGCTGCTCCCCGTCCGCCACATAACGCAACCGGCGTCATCAAACCCACCCGCCGTCATGCCCCACTTAAATTTGGGGTCCATTGCACACGCTGTTCGCAGGCTACAAAGATATGGCACGGCTTTTGCCACAGCTGTGGACACTGCGAAAGCGCGAGCGGCCTCTGTCCCACTGTTCTCCATTGTTCCCGTCCGCAGATCCATCAAAGGCTCGGTCAGCCCGGGAATAAATGATCGTACGGGGGCTCTTGTGCGTAAAGCCCGCAAATGCAAGGGCCTTGCGGACGTTGAGAATTTCTTCTCCGTGAACCTCGTCCCGCAAGAGGGGATCTTTGGTAACATTTACGGGCACACCATTGGCAGGAGCCAGAGGCTAGGAGGCAACGTGTTTGATGAGCGTGTACAAGATGTATAAATGAATGAACACATGCCTCCGGGGGGATGTCAGAATCAAAATGTCTAGTATCCTCGGGATCCTTTAGCTCAGGGCGATACGGTGCAGGATATCGGTGAATATTGTCCCAGTCAATGCCTTTGAACCACGGGTGGGCCTGTCAACCCCAACGCCGTCAGTGCGTAGGCAAAGCGGTGTAAAGAAGACACGCCTTGATCATCTCGGCCCCATCACTCGTTCGAGAAGCTGATATAATGAGGCCGCTGCGGCGCGCTTGAATTGCGAGGGCATCAGGTCGAAAAGCCGATGCAGACGGCTGGCTACCAAGACGATCTTCTGGTTCACAAAGTAGTGCTTTCATCAAGCTGATACCCTCATGCGAAACATGAGGACGAGAGGGGAACTTGAGCGACTGCCTCCAGTTCAGAATTTTTTGGCGAGTCACATGCCGCTGGAAAAAGGCGAGGGTCAGTCTGTTTCCAATCCTGTGCTTATCGGAGTCAAGTACAGGAGACACGCACGGAATTGCTGAGGAATGGTGGACGTCTGCACACCAACGTACGATTAGCGAAGTGAACGGAACCGCAAAACACCGATTCCTTACCCGTACAAGCATTCGAACATGATTACACCCAAACTCCACCAATCACATGAAAAAGAGTAGCCGTTACCTCTAATAACTTCTGGCGACACTGACGAAAAGAAAATGGAGGAGTCATTAAAAGGATAAAGGCAAAAAATCTTACTATACGAGTTGGTGCCGCATCTTTGGGTAAGAATGGAAGTGTCAATATACGCATGCGAGCTAGCACAGGAAGAGAAAGAGCTTACACGGAATACGCCAGCTGGAGCGATGTGTACGTGAGGTCGATGACAAGGCGGAAATGGAACTAGCTATGGGAACACTCGTACCTTTCTACGATTCCTTTCGCGCCAGGTGAAGATACCAGTCTGGCCATCGCCGTCTCCCATGAGCGATTCGATATCCTTCTTGTCCATGCGTCTCGTCCTAGTTCCGTCCATCAGACCATTTCCATCGTCAAGGTCAACTCCGTGCTTGCGCAACAGTTGCCGTCGTTGCTGCTCATAATCTGTTCCGTCGGCGTCAATTGGTTCTTTGTCATGCGAACACGCAGAGTGGCTTACACGATGTGTCATGCGCCCAATGAAGGTCGGTGCTGTGGGTAGCGGTATGTTAGCGCTCGAGCCTCCGACGAGGAGCCTTGGTCCCCGTTTGGTTTTGGTTGTACTGACGCTAGCCCGAAATCACTCAGTCGTATGTGTCCCTCCGGATCAAACAAAAAGTTCTATCAGAATGACAAAGGTATCCGTTTATCAAAGAATGGTCCTTAATTTCCAAGAATTTAAAAGGCTCACATCAGGTTTAATATCACGATGAATAAAGCCGAGTTTGTGGCACGATTCGATGGCAAGGACCATCTGGGAATAACGCGCTCCATTGCGACACGGCATGTGAATTGGGAAGGACGAACCTCGGCAACATAAAATCGGGTAAAATCCTCCTCGAAAACGTCACGTTCGATCAGAAGATTAAGGAGATCTCCACCTCCCATATACTCGAGTACCTAAATTTATTTCAATGAAATCAAAATGAATCAGTAAATTGTGCCCCTTTGGGCGGTGGACGCTGTCCAGTGGTGATAGAACTACTGACCAGATACAGGTTGTCACGGTCCTGGAAGCTGTAGTATAATTTCACAATCCACTCCGCTGCACCTGGAGAGGAAACCAATGATGCGGATTTGAGAACTTCGCGTTCAGCACGGACGTGGCCTTCCTGCCCTTTGCGTAACATGTCCGTTTTGCGTAACTATTGACAATTTGTGAAATGAAATTGGGGATAAACCTATTTGACAGATATGAGAGATATAAATACCTGCTTCATCGCGAAGAGGTGGCCGGTATCTCGTTCTTTGACGAGAGAGACGACGCCAAAAGCACCTGTGGGGTTAAGATGAATGTAAAATTGATATTGATATCAAATTCATGGACGGTGCGAACCATGACCGATAGTCTTTAGTTTTATGAAGGCGGTCACGTCTACTTTCCTGCGACGGTCACGAAGATAATCAGTTTCGTTTTGGCGCCAACGAGAGCGCAATTCTTCTTTCTGCTGGTCGGACAAACGCAAGGCGATCATGTCTTTCTCCATGGCGACCCTTCTCTGCTCACGAGACGGGGGCTGCCGGAGAAGAGGAAAATAGAGGTTCTCAAAGTAGATCCGGGCGGACACAGCTTTTTCGAGGGTAGCGAGCGATGGAGTGATCGGCTTTCTCTGAGTGTGCGCAAAAGAAGGGAGGGGATTGCTGTATTCTGCGGGGGTGCCGTCCTCGTGTTCGCCTACCTCGGGATGTGCGATGAGACCGCCGCCCCATCGCAAAGTGGAGTTCCCAGGGCGTCCAGGAAGGCCGTCGACGAGGGAAGAGACACGCACATTTTCCTGTGCGGCCGTAGTGATGGTGGACGAAGTGGGGGTGCTCAGACCGTTTACTACCCGCAGCGGCGGTGATTGTGCATCAGGGGCACTGGACGCCGAGGGCTTTAAGGCGTTGACAACCTCGTTGATAGCTCTTGCCCTGTTAGTTTGTCTCACACGGGACTTGATTGGCCTGGCCCACCGCGGATCTGGAGTGGAGGGGCTCGAGAAGGGCAGAAGAGAGAACTATAGGGAAGCAGACCTCCGAGTTTTCCCATTCCGTCCGGGCCCCATCGAGTGAGAAGGGCCTCTGCCTGGTCGGCATCAGAAGCGTGTACGAGGTGGCTGGAGGAGAGACGCGTGAGAGGACGACGGGGATCATGGATAGGGACGCACACAAAGCCGGTCGGGTTTGAGACCATGTCCTTGCTGATGCGCTTGTTCTTCTTCAACGGAGGTTGATTAGATGCCCACTGGAAGAGACGGGAGGGCGACGGTGTGGGTATCATCGCCAGGAGATCATAGAAGCCCTTGTGCAGGACTGTACCCGGGGGGAGAGCGTCGGCATTGTACGGGAAGAGGTCGTCGTATTGCATCTCCAAGGTATAGTATAGGTATAGGTATAGTGTGTGTGTTGTGTTGTCGAGACGGAGATAGCTAAATCGGGACAAGTCACGGTCGGGAGTGCCAATCCACGGAGGCGGCGTGATCAGCCAAGTCACTGGTCATGCCATTGCCAGCGCGGGTCAGTCGGGACTGTATCTCTGAATTGTTAGCAGGCAATCTGAGATCAAGCTCGAGGACTCTGCTGAACACGAGGCTCTTGTAACGCAATTTCCGCGTGTGTACAGCATTGCGAGCTGCCCTTTCGCAGCGCTCCGTTGCTTGTTTGGGCCTTGCAACGAAAACGGGTCGAGCCGCGAAGATTGGCCCCCCTCGTTACATACAAACTCGGTGAGTCCGAAAAAAAAAAAAAATCTGATGACCAGGTTGGATCTCGTTTGGCGTTCCTATTCTTGATGTATATTATCATACATCATCCGAACATGCTCCGCTCTCCCATTTATTCCTCACTTCACCTCACTCCGCATCCCCATCACTCCTGATCGCACTCGTGCCCTCGCCCTCGCCCTTACCCTGCTGTCCACCACACCTCGTGTCCACCAATTTCCCGGTCTTCATGTTCTCCTCGTTCATCCAACGGCCCTGATTATTCCTCCGACTCATCGCCTCCAGCCTCTCTGCCTCCACACCCGCTCATTAGCACCCCCAGCGCGTGCCTCTTCATACTTATAAACCCAAAATTTCTTCTTTCATTGAACCATAATATTCTTTCCTTCCTCTTTTGCCTATCTGCTTAACTTACTATGACGAGCCCGAGGGACGATCGTATGTACGGAGCTGTTGCCAAAACACGCGGAAGCCCTCCCGGAGGGGATTCGCAAAATAGTGGTTTCTTTCAGACGGGACAGGGTGGGCGAACTGTGCTCCCTCCTCTTTCTTCAGCATTTCCAACCTCACGTTCTCCAGGTCTGTTTTTTTACATAGTGTTCATCCAATCTGCTCAACCTCTTGGATCACGCCTATAGGGCCCGCAGAATATTCTAATGCATACTCGCAGCCACCTCGCTCTTCCCCACCAAAACCCGAACACATCCCCTCGGGTTACAATCAATGGTCTGCCTCCCAAACCCGTGCGTTCCCTTGTCTATCGCCCTTGCCTCTCACTGCTTAATAGCCTCCATCAACCAGCCACCGCTCCCCCGCAACATCCTCCTTCCTATTACGAGCACTATGACTCGAGATACCAACAGCCAGCATACCCGACATACGCTCCGCGCGCTTCAACTACGATCCCCACAGATCCCCAAGGGTCTCGCAAGCTTCCTCCACTGAGCGTCCCTGCTCCTCCGGTTAGAGATGACCGCTGGCAAAGCGCCAATTATGGTTCGGTGGGACCACACCTCTCCAACTATGCTGACATTCGCTCCCCCACCGCAACCTATCCTCCCGAGTACGCTCAGTTCCAGCCTCATACTTCATATTCCTATCCTCCTGTGCCCGATCCACGCAGTCACCCCAGTCAACACCCTTCGCTCCATCACTCGCATCATCAATTATCTATGGGTGCAATATATGCCCACGAGCGTGGTGTTCCTGCACACGTGGAGGCTCACGGCCCATCCCCATATGCTAGAGGCCAAGTGACGAACAGCGTGCTCACACAAGAGCCTGCTTCTGTGCTGGTCGCTGAAGAGCCCGTCATCAAGAAAAAGCGCAAGCGAGCTGACGCAGCCCAACTCAAGGTCTTGAACGAAACGTATGCTCGTACAGCATTTCCGTCGACCGAGGAACGTGCCGAGTTGGCTCGCAAGCTTGATATGTCGGCTCGAAGCGTTCAAATCTGGTTGGCTGTCCTGAGACCCTGGTTTGACAATGCTGACACTCGAAACAGGTTTCAAAACAAGAGGCAGTCAATGCGACAGACGAGTCGACAGGCGGCGAGCTCTGCCACGAGTGGGGCACATCAGCCATTTTCGCTGTCAACTCCGTCTGGGGACGTCGGGCACTCGTCGTACGGTGGTAGCCTGAGCCCCACGACACTCCCTACACACGGATTCGACCAGCGCCCAGACCCCCGCCCAGTGGTGGGCTCTGACGGTCGGGCACCTACGCAGTCCCGCCGAGAGGATGATTCTCGCAAATGGCCATCGGCTCGATACTGATCTCGATCATTCGTCATCTTGATTTCATCTCTTGCTCGATTTTCGTATACAAATCATGTCACTCTTTGGAATTCCTGCATCTCAATATTTGCCAGGACAACGATCATTCATTATCATGCCTCTAACTTACACGTGCTCCGATGAGCCCTTAATATTGTGCATATTCCATTCATACATTAAGCATCATCGACGCAACCCGATTTGTTTGTTTGTCATGTTTTTTGTACCGAATAGCGTCTCGAATTGTGGCCGTAGTCCCGTATGTACTTATGGCGTCTGTTTTTTTTTTTTTCTTCTAGATCAAGTGGGGATAGAAGTACAATAGTACGTATTATCTGAACCTGCCATCAGGAAAGCATGTCACCGGACCTCCGCGGTTTGTGGGCTTTTGAGGCTTCAGAAGCTGTCCTGCAAGACTAAACAAGTGGTGTCAAAGGGTACGCTTTAGGCACAATCGGCCAAGCAAGATCTCGAAGACGTGAGTGATTGATCAACGGCATCGATAAGATACACGCGGTGGTGGTTAGGTTTTTTTTAAATTCCATTCGGCCGACGTCGGCCACGAGAATGGCGATGGGCGTCGAGGCGGGAGAGAATAATAATTACGATACGGTGATTGTGTGGGGGGTTGACATGGCTACAATGGGAGAGCGCTTTACCTGTGTCACGGCGCACGACATGGCGATCATGACTTGGGCGCGGTGAGCCGTACTATCCGTTGATCACGGGCTGTGGACGGAGAGCGGCCCGCAAACATCCAGCGCAAGGGCGCTCTCAACCAATCAGAGTTGTTTATTTTTTGCTTCCGCGCCGCAAAAGGCAATCTTTGATCGTCCCCGATGCTTCCGCGGATAAACGCGAGTCAACACGTCCCCCGGTCACCATTGGAATTCTATCTCTCTCTATGGATCATCATCGCTGTCTGTGTCCTCCGGTTTAGGTCCCCCGCGCGTAAGCCACTCCAACTTCCTCAGCCTCCTTCTCTCCTCACGCACCTTCAATTGGTTGCGTGTCACTTTCTTCTTCTTCTTCACAGCAACCCCGTTCGCCGCACCAGCCCCCTCTTCTACGCCGCTGACTACAGGCGTCGCAGCGTTCGACACAACCGGGCTCGTGACCCGTGACCGCACAGGTGTGTTCGCCCCACTTCCTTTCGGTGATTTCGCATCGCCCAGAATGTCTTCAATCACGGCCGTTTTCCCCTTATGTGTCATTCGTCCACCTTCGATTTCCCAGATTTCAGAGCCTGATTTACTTAAATGAGCCACAAATGAAACAGGGTACGTTCTGATGTATGACTCACATAGAGAAGTCACGAACTCGTGGTTGTGGGATATGATCACCTGCGTGTAAGCCAGCATCGAGTCAGAAATTCCTCGATCGGGGGCGGTGCAAACAGCGTGGCACGTACCACTGCGCCAGTCCAGTTCTTGATTGCAACCGCAAGACCTCCCAGCGCTTCACGATCCAAGAAGTTGCTGGGTTCGTCGAGCACGCAAACCTACCCCAACACCATCAGAGACGTTTCTGTACAATATTCAGTCACATACCTGAGGATTGTTCCACAGGCAAGCCGCAATGACGAGTTTGATCTTCTGTCCTTTAACCAAACAGTCAGCTAATTTGCGTCACATTATGGTGTGCCTTACCTCCCGAAAGCCCTGATATCTCATTGTACTGAGCGATATCTCCATCTAGCCCGATATCTTCAAGATGTTTCCTGACAAGCTCTGCACGCGTTTCTCTCGCGCCAGCTCCCTCTCGGGAAGATTCTAGATCATCGAATTGTTGCACCAGCTTCCCATACCCTTTGCCAAGAAGCTGATCTCGAGGGACCCATATATTCCACTTGTGATCCATGCCACGCCACTTGATCTCGTACTGGAATGTCTTCTTGAGCTTTTGGCGTCCCATAATGAGCTAAGTAACAATCAGCCAACTATGCATCACATTCATAATGCGTGATCAAACCTCTAGTTTGCGTTTCGACCCATCTCTCCCCACCCACTCCTGTTCGAGAAGCGCTTTGTCTTCTTCTGTCAACACGCGCGTCACCTTCTCTAGTATCTCACCTGACGACGTGGCAACATCATATCGTCATTTCTCTAGCCGGTTGTGTCAGATTGTCACATACGATCGTGGCCGTCTTGGAAACGCCATTGAATATAACCGATGGGCGTTTTCTCTAGATGACGTTCTGTCATCTAGGTCATTAATTATCGTTCAGGCGAGCGAAGTCAGAAGAACTGACCGATGTGATGGGTTGCATGCTGCGATACGTAACCTACCCGTAACGCTGGGTGCTTGTACGCCGTGCCTTGTTGAGGGACTGTCTCGCCCTGAAGTGATTATTCACAATCCAACGTTGCTGACATGTGCACGTTCACGTACAGTCAATAACTTGATTAAAGTTGACTTTCCAGCTCCATTAGGCCCGACGATACCGACTCGGCTGAAAAGGAAAGGAAAGGAAGTCATTTGCCGTAGATAAAGCAACGGTGGCGGAAATGAAAGCTTACCTTGAAAGAGATAACGCACAGCTAACGTTACGCAAACTTGGTGTCGACCTCCCAGGGTAAGTAAATGTGCAATTCGACATCTTGAGGATTGCACGCGTGTTACTCCTGACCCCCATCAGCGACCCAGGGGGAGGGAACGCGAATTTGACGGAGGTGGCCTGTAGGGTGTAGTAGGACTTGGCCTCGGGGTGCTTTTCCACAAACGCCGAGAGATTTCCAGGATAGTACACGAGCTAACGCTCCCCACGTTAGTTCACCGCGGTGAATCGAAGCGGAGGAAATCACCTTCTTGGATTCGTAGTGAATTATATCCGTCGTGACGTTATCCAAGAATCTGCGAGCATCCCCATCAGCTCCTCCACAGCAGCAGGACATCGAGTCATCACAATCAACACTCACCCCGAGTCGTGACTAACAATCAGGCATGTGACATTCTTCTGGGAAACGAGCCACTGTTCCAACCAAGTCACAGAAGCACGATCGAGCTATAGATCGAAGAACACATGAAACGGGGAAAGTGCCCGAGATAACGAAAAACGACATACGTGGTTTGTGGGCTATTTGCGGTGATAACCGTCGACAAACCAAGAGTAAATTATTAATTAACCAAAAAAAAAAAAAGTTACGGACCTCGTCGAGAAGGAGCAAGTCAGCATTGTATAGCATCGCACGGGCCAGCTCCAGCTTCATTTTCCAGCCCCCTGAAAGTCCGCCGACGATGTCGGCCTGCCTAGCATCATCGAAGCCAACCTCACGGAGCTGGTCCCTGATCTTCGACCTTGGCGCGTCCTTGAGCGATTTGTCTGGACAAGTGAGCGATTGTTGTGGGACGATGGACCTAGTGAACGACCTACCTGAAGCTACAAAGTCCAGAACGGACAGGGAGGCATCTTCACCTTGCAGCGAATGCTCTACCATAACGCATCGTACTTGATCCTGGGGTGGAAAATTCTCCACCTTCCCATCACGTAGCTGACGCATGAGGGTCGACTTCCCTGATCCATTCGCGCCAAGAATGCCGTATCTCCGCCCACGGAAGAGACAAAGTGTAGTGTGTGAGAGAAGTAAGAGTGCACCGTACGCGAGTGAAAACAGGGTATCGCACAGCAACTCGCCCTCTTCGTTGGACCCACTTTTTACCACACCATGTTTTGCCTGAAACGGTCAGCCAGCGGAAATGACAAAGAGCAAAAAGATATGAAAGTAATCTTACCTGTTCGACGGCTTGCAAATGTGTACGAACCCTCTCTGCAAATTTTGTCGCTTCATCTTCCCCCAGCCACGGTTTCATGTACAACCCAACACATCGATTCCATTGAGATCGCTCAATAAAACGTTTCTGGTAGACTAAATCCACTATCATGGATGACTGGAACTGAAGGGACGATGTCAACAAGGTATGCCTCGTTGCCGACGGCTGATTGGGCTCTGTTGCAGACCGGACCACAAAGCTGTCATCCAGCAGAGTAAGCAAGATCTTGAATATCTCAGCCGTCTCAGCGTCTAGATCTCGTGAAGGAGGCGTGCCATTGGATGACGCTCCCGACTTCAATAGTGTGTTCAACGCGGTCTCCGCAAATGCGCGGACCTATAGAGCTGATAAGAGAGTACACGAGGTGACATGCTCTGACTCGATCGCTGACCTCGGGGAACGCAGCACCATCAGCGATTTTTTTGACACCGTCCACGAGAGGGCTCAGATACCGTGCAGCGACCTGCGGGTTTCTGACGAGCTTCACGAGGTTTTCAATGACTACTACCGTGCGCCGCTGAACCTCCATGCTCCGGTCGTTCAGTGCCCTCATAAGTAGCGGTACAAGAACTGCAAGAGCAGGCGCAGTAACCTCGGCAACGAAGGTCGCCGACGACAGTGCCTTGATACATGCAGGGACCGTGTCTGGGTTAGACATGCATTTTACAAGCGCGGGCACATGGGGCGCCAGATCCGGGTTCGCGAGGGTGTTACAGAGCGACGTAGCACACTTGATGGCGGAATTAGCAACCTAGTGGGTCGTCAGAACGTACTGACATGCTAGATCGATTCTGATTACCTCTTTCTTAGTGTCGTGCATGGCATGCTCGACTTTGGGGAGGATATGCCCTAGCTCATCGGCCACGGCTTCTTTGGCGGTCGCCACAAAGTTCTTCAGGGCATCTAGCGCGCCAACCTTCGTTTGCCATTTTCCTTTCTCTAGGATATCTTCCAAAGTCCTAAATACAGTCCTCGTCGCCTCTGGGGGGAAAAGTTGCAATATGGCTTTAGTTGCGGCGGCGGCAGCGACCCGTACTACCTCTCCCTTGTCGCCATAAAGGTCAAATAAGACTGGAAGACTGGGGATTAAAAATGGAGCACTAGGTGCCCCGAGAACTGCGGGTAGTGATTGGAATGCAATCGCTGCGGACTCCCGCTCGTAGCCTGATTTCTTATTGAGCGCAAAGGCGTGCAAAGCTTGGATTACGTTTTGATCGCTGGATTTTAAGTAATGAAGAGTGATCAGCTAACTTGGCCGTCGAGGATCAGGATAAGCGACAGACATGAGTGCCTCAACGCCAGTCTTTGAGACAGCAAGGGCAAGTTTATCTGCCGCTGCTTTCGCATCTGTGTAAAACAAGTTATACTCGTGTTCCATCCTGTCATCTGAGCAGACTTACCGGGTCCTGTTGGCGCGGAACGCAGCGACTCGATAATTGATGTCAAGCCAGGATCAGTTGGTTCGTTTGAGAGGGCGGGTGACATTGAGGAGTGGAGGTGGAGGAATCGCCAGTGGGTATCGTAGATTAGTATGGTGGTACTTTTTCTTCTGGTGTACGGATGAAATTACAGACAAAGATTTTACAGTCTAGAGGGCAGACGGTGGTTAGGTTGGGAGTCGTGGTATCGCGCGGAAGATGATGGCTTCTGTAAACCGAGTAAGTACTTTCCCGTGATCAATGAATGCTTTCAACTTGGAGAGAAGAAAGGGTTGGAGAAAAGAGTCGGGTCTGACAAATTGGGTAATCTACATATCGAATTATGTAGAGCTAGACTATAGTAGATCGCTTGCTACATAACCAAATCGCTTGTCCAAAGAAATCCATACTATCTATACAAAGGTACCATCGGTGTTGTACTGAACAATGTAATGCGTCTGAGCATTAGATCGTGCCATTCCGGAGGTTGTCGAACTGGCTACGTTCATACCTCAGCCAGTTGGGGCTATGGTCAAGCGGCCCCATCGCATCCTTTACGATCCTTACCAAACTGTACCCGGGAACTGGGTCCTTGCCCGGTCCGGCCTCGATACCCTCCCTGTAGCTGCCCTTGTCGCCGCTGAGCTCCCAAAACATGCTACCGCCTAGCCCTTGCTCGCGGATCCACCGACCCTTCATCGCACCGACCTGTTCATTGTCAAAGCTGATCATCTCCTTCTTCTGATAGTCATACGACCAGCTTGCAATCCTTTGGTCGTCCTGGTAAACGTAAGATCCTGCGAGGGGAAGAACTCGATAGTCGTAAACTCCTTGTTCCCAACTGCCAGGCCCGAGACCGGAGAAAGGCGTCCCAGGACCGGCGGTGTTCGCAAAGCTTCTACCATAGAGCGGGATCCCTAGAACCAGCTTCGATCTCGCAACTCCGTGGGAGCTATACCATTGAACAGCATCCGCGGCATTGATTGGGGGACCATACGTAGTGGCTTGATGGTTGGCAACTGTGTCCCAAGATCCAGCTGACGGAGGTATCAGTACACGTTCACACGATCCCACAATGGCTCACAAAAATCGTATGCCATGAGGTTCCAAAAGTCGAGATATGGTTCCATCCCACGAACATCCAGTTTGTTGTAATTGTCCGGTCCACATGGGGCGGCGACCTAGAGCGAGTCAGCCAGATGCATGTCTTTGGTTAGTTTTGCACTCACAGTCAGCAAGAACTTGTGGTTGATGCGCTTGTTATAGGCATGTTGATCCAGGGCAAACCGGAGCTCCCTCAGTAATTCACGATAACCGGTCGCTTGTTCGTGGTTAGACGGGTACTCGTAATCGATGTCGAGGCCGTCGAAGCCGTAGTCCTCCAAAAGTCTAACAGCAGACTGCGCAAAATTATGGCGTGCCTGCGGATTGATGACGACAGGGTGGAAGGAGGACGAGTAAGACCAGCCTCCGATGGAGAGGAGGACCTTGAGATGTCTATTATGTTGCTTGAGCTTGTAGATGGCTTTGAGGTTACCGTAAAGGTTGTTTCCGACGTCGTTCCAGGAGTCGCCAGGGTAGTGTACGTCTTTATCCGCCCAAACGTCGGACAAGAACACCTCGCCGGTATCAGCTCTCATGTTAGCGAAGGCGTAAAGGATATGCCTAGTAAATATGAGGGGATCGTGACAGTATTGACGAGATCGTGACGCACGTCAAGTCATGCACAGGGATTAGGGAGGGCGGAAACTTGCGCCCGTAGATACCCCTGCAAGCAATTAATTCGGGGCATCAGGTGATGACTAAAAGAGACCCACCAGTTCACGAAACTGGTCACGGGGGAAACCGTCAGTGAGGCGTCCAAGACAGGATCTGGATGCTTACTAGCCAACGCTGTACTTGCCGTGATGCATCTCTGCGGATGGCGAGGGTGTTGGGACCGTATATATCGGAGTAGAGGACAAAGGCGGTGAAGCTGAGCCGGACGGTGCTACTGGTTGATCAGCGGCTTGGTTGTCTGGTATCGAGGGACGGATGGAATAACGCTGGTAGGCTTTGTACACGGCAGCGAAGGCTAGGATGGAGAGAAAGGTAATCAAGAGGTATTTGCGAGAGAATGGACGACTCGGAGCGGGTTGTTGAGCTGCTGCGGGTGGAGTGGTTTCGTCGGGAGGAAGTGGCTGGTAAGTGGCAGAAGACATAACACTGCTATGTGTAATATACTAAGTTGCACAACATTCCAACTCTTGTTAAACATGACGTCATGCAAATACTAGACAGACTACAACACGAAAATGACCAAAAGTAAGTACGCCCAGTGGGGCAGAACCCAGACTGAACAAAAGCATCATAGTAGTCGAGTAATAACCCCAAGGCCCTAGATATCTGGTAAGTGGAAATGCAAACTACGGTTTCAGGTCGTTTACCGACCTTCGTCTTCCCTTCTCTGAATAGTAACTTCATTCCAACCTTGATAAACTCCGGGTGTGATATAAACTCGAATTGCACCGTCGCACGATCCCCCGTGCGTAGCACTCCTTGTGGGTGATCCATAGATATAATCCTTACTGTCTGTCGTACAGCCTGCTAGCCATCAGCTTGATTGAAAATGACCACATACATGCCAGACTCACTCCACAGTGAAGCATGGCCTGAACGTTGGTCAGGTGAGTCATCGGAAAGAAACTCGGGCGACGTACCTGATAGTTTCGCTGCATAGTAGTATTGTGGCTAGAAGTTGCTGTCACCTTCACATCAATGCCAACCATGTTCGAGCTTACTATAAAATAAGTACTTGTCCTTCAAACTTCAGCGTAGCTTCAAGGGCGTTAGTCAGGTCAAGTCTGTCGAGAACGACATCTATCTGTACCTTTTGGCGGGGCGTCGGATTTGTGCACAATGACCATCCCTTTCCTGACTGTTGCGCGTTTGACTCGTTTCAATGCCAACGCCACGCATTGACCAGCTTCTGCTGAAGTTACGTCCGCTCTGTCGAATGCTGTAAGACATCTCAGCTCACTATGACAATACAAAACAGACCGTTTCCTTTGCATGCTACGAATGACAGTTTGCTGAAAGTGGCCATTGGAGTCAGGTCCAAACAAGATCGAGTCACCTGTCTTCACTCTGCCGCTGTTCAGAATACCATTGACCACTGTGCCGACGTAGGGCACGGACCAGACTTCGGTCACGGAAAACTATAACAACTCAACCAAAAATCGCGTACGAGCAAAGTAAAATTACCTCCAGGGGTTGATCGATTGCAAAAATCTCACGGTTGGTATCAGAAGGGGGTAAAAGATTCAGGAACGTGCGAAGCTATAATATGAATGAGCCAAGAATCGGCGGAGAGCATACTTTACCAACGTAGTCGAGGCCATCCCCGGTAACATTGGAGATTCGGAAGATGGGACACAATCTAAAAATGAAAGTCAGCGAATACAAGTGTAACAACACTGACAAGCTAACTTTCGATTTGAAAAATGGGTCGTTAGCTCTACCGCCACCTCGATCGAATTCACGAACACTGGCGCCTTCCTGCAAGTTATTGAGATTTGTGACATCAAAATGACATAAAGACTCACCGGCATCCCGGGCTCCTCAGAATCTTGACGACTTGTTTCATCGTCTCGGCAAGTATATTAGGGGGAGTCATGTCAATCTCGGAGGATTTTAGCGTTATGTACGTGGATACGGTGCTTCGATTACCTTCGTGATGCAAACAATGACAGGAACATTCAGCGCCAATGCTATTGCTAAGTGCTCCTTAGCCATTCCAATCAGACCGGCATTTGCACCAATCATGAGCATTACACAGGACGGAGCACCAGATGTGAGTCCATAAAGAGTCGTTTTTAGATATCGTTCGTGGCCAGCCAGATCTGCAGGACTACTATAACTGGATGGAAACATTGGCAAGCAGAAGCACATACCACTAAACGAGACGATCTTTGCTGAACGCGCAGAGATTTCGTCCCATCCCAGTTTGTCACGTCGTGCGCCTTCGACGTCATGCGGACCTGTTCCACCGGGTAAGACTGGGTCACCAGACACAGAAAATCCGAGGATCTATAGAGTTCGTGAGAAAGAGTCGACCTGACCCTGAGGGAACACTAACTTCCATGCCAACGCTAGAAGTCCGACCAGTCTCCATCTCGTGCTTGTGTCGAAACAGCGTCACTCGAGCCCTGCCCCTACCATCGTCGAGAGCACCTATGGATATGGTTCAAGGAGAACAGAGAAACACTATCATTCGAACTACCTCGAGTTAGCACTCCAAGTGTGGTAGACTTGCCAGAGTCGACGTTCCCAACTACGGCACAACGAACTTCGGTGGTCATAGCAACACTAAGGGGTGGCAGACGTAGTAGGAGAGTGGCCCGTGGATGCGAGCCCCCAGCACGAAACAATACTGATGCCTAGTCAAATGTTTGAAATGAGTTCGGGAGTAGCGTCAAGCATGAAAAGGCTCGTACTTTCCCTCCAATATCATCTTGAGCCTTGGATAGTTGTGTTGCGAGCTCGTCCACCTCTTCCTCTGTTCGAGCGACACCAGTCCAGCCCGGTGCATTATCGAACCGTTCCCCGTTAAACAGTGGATCGAGGGGTGGGCGGTGACCTAACCGAAAGACATATTCCCCCTGAAATTGGGTCAAGAGGGACGCTAGTGCATTTCGTGCATGCTCATCATTGCGCGCGGCAAGCAGACCCTATACAAATAAGATGTCTCAGACGATGTGTGATAGCCGTGCCACTCACCAGGATCCCCTCTTCCTGTTCAGATGAATACAAGCCAAACTGCTCGTACACTGCGGTACCTGCCTCCGATACGGTGGGTGCGCTGGTTTGGCGGCGTTGCCCATCAGACGGTAACGCACGAATGCCCTGTGGTTGGTGCTTCGCGCGCTCGCGGGCGTTAATCTCCTCTATTTCTGCCTGAAAGTTTCTTAGGGTAGTCATGAGGCTGGATAGTCTTGAATGAAATGATCAAGTTGCTGTGAAATATGCATTGGCCTGACAGGACGTGCTCAGGCGAAAGAGGAATCCGTAAAATTCCGAACACTCACTTGTGGTTTGGTTGCTTTGCTAGTGCTGCCTCAAGTTAGGCATATAAATGTAGCAGAGGCCTGAGAGGAGTCATACTATGTGTGACATTATGAGACGAGTCACTTCCGGAAAATTAAATAGCCGCCACCCTAAAACTGAGCCGTCTACTGGTCTGGTAGCATCGAGAGCTTTAGGCTGATAACATGTAGTACTAGTAGTAGTAGTAGAGAATATCCTGGTTGTGTTGCGCACGTGCTCGACGCGCTTTTTATTGTTCTGTGTCGCGTGTTCCAGTGGGATCGTCATCTTCTACCAACGATCTGACATGGCAGCATGCTCTGTGCCGCTCCCAAATATTGCCAATTCGTCTCAAGACTCAAATCTGCGCGTGCTACGCGGTGCAAAACCTGGTCTACTTGATCCATCCCAACCTTCTCGTCTCCTTCGTTTTCCAGACTCGACACTAGCTTTCGCCTCTTTTGATCCCAAAACCGCCTTCCCAGAGGAACCCAATGCTCAAAAAGCTAACAACTCGAGTAACCTTGCCCCTCCCAAACGCATCGTCATCGAGACCACGTCAAAAGGCGCGAGTTTTTGGCGTTTCGTGCCACGAGCACGTCTCGGAGAGGGTGCACAAGATGAAGGCATCTGGCCACGCGTCGTCGACATATGCGGGTGAGCGGGACGATCAGCCTGGACGATCCGACCAACACCGCATTCACATATTGAATTCCCAGTGAAAAAGTCCAGTGCTACCAAGAACAATGGGAGATATACAAACTTGACCCTCAATACCATTGCGTCGTATCCCCCTGGCCCAAATGCTCCACCATCACTTGGGTCGAACCAGCCAACGAAGACTTCGATGCCGCGGACCCATACACAAGTAAACGGTCGCGGTGGTCTCCAGAAGCAAGCGAACCAGTTGGGCAAAAGAAGGCTCGCTCACGTCCCCCAGATGACCTGGTTGAAACTGTCTTCGATTCAGATGAGGACGAGGTCGAAAAAATGATCGTGGATGAATCCTTCTCACAGAGATCAAAGTCTGGTCGAAGACACGCTCCGACCAGCCGAGAGCAAATCAGAAAGGCTCGACTTAAAAGATGGGAAAAGAATAGAATGGCTCATAGCAAACAAGATACCACTATTCATGCAGACAATAGTTTCTCTATGCGAGTGGATAGTGATGACACGTTTCCCTCTCAAAGTACCGAGTACTCGGTCGAAGAAAATGTCAAGCGCAAAGGTCGGTCTGTGTTCTGGTACCAGGTTGAGCTGTCTTACATGGCTTCTAGGGAATTCATTCCCAGAATCTGACAATGACTCTGATCGAATGTCGTGTGATCGGTCGCCGCATGGACACAAACGAGCTCGAACCACGTCCCCAGAGACTCACAGGGCTCACAGCTATGTCAGGCACGAGAAGAATTGGTTCACTAGATTACGTCGGCATGCGCGTCTCAATCGACAATACCACCATGATAAGTTTGCCGAGTTTTTGGGTTTTACCTTCATACCTCCAGGTTGATATCTTTATGTTCGGTAATTTGAATGTATGTGTTGACATGCATCACAGAGTCAGTGTTCGAAGTAGAGGAAGAAGAAGAAGAAACTAGTACCAACGAAACACAATCTCAAGAAACAGGACCATCTCGTGAGGCTGAAATTGCCGAGTCTATTCGCAAGCTTCGCGAACTTGAGCAGGATCGACCCATCTGGGAAGCAGAACGCATGAAAAGAGAGGCTCATGAGCGCGCTCAGGAGGAAGAGCGAGTTGCTAAAGCGGAGCGGCGACGAAGAGCAGAAGAGCAACGACTGAGGCAACAACATGAAGCGGTCGAACGAGAAAAACGACGTGCGGAAGAGGAAGCAGAGGGGCGTGCGCAGGAAGAACTCCGCCAACGCGAACACCATCAACGGCGACAAAGGCAGCGGTGGGAGTCTGGGCCCTGGACAACTCACAGAGCCCTAGAACGTTATCGAATGCTCTCCGAGGAGTTCGACGCGGTCAAGTTTACGCCAGCACAATCGATTACCTTCCATGATATCCCGTGGCCGGTGCTACACGCCCCATCACATCTGACGGTGGAAGATGTCGACTGGTCGGCAGTGGAAACGTTTTTCGTGACTGCCAAGTCTCACATGCGGTGGCAGGACTATAAAGAGTTTGTCGAGAAGAGTCATAGGAGATTCCACCCAGATAGGTGGCGGGCACGCAAGATATGGGCGGCAGTAGCAGACGAGGTGGAGCGTGGTTACCTTGAAGTTGCTGCCAATACAGTGGCACAGGCTCTAACACCAATTTGGAGAGCGGCAAAAGAGAAGTGACAGCCTATTCTTTGACGTCCCAGCGGCTGGTTTTCACTCGGGGGGACCGATTCCTGTAATTGTCCTTTCATATACCCAACATGTTATAACGAGGTCAGGAAAAGTTTCGGCGTCCAGATACTAAGGACAGGGGTTCTCTAGACTCGGAAGGACCAAGGCGTGATCATGAAAATTGGATCAAATAACTTGACCCTCTGGATCTCGACAAGCTTGCTACTAGTAAGCGGGCCCCGCCGATGTGGCACATCGCCGGGCGCTTCGTGGAAACAGAAGGGAATTCGTGAGAGCTATTCATCCAAGTCAACAGCTCGGCTAGCTTCAAGCGGACGCTTAAGACTTGAAACAGCGTTGTCTTGAGTCACTACTGGTAGGCTCTGTCCCATCAGTGTACTGCTACGTATCTTGAAGTGGACTGTTTTCACAGATTTACTCCTTGTAGATCTGCGCAAGAGGCTATCAATATCTCAACTTGGGTGGGTCTCACTCGTCATGCATGTTTACAAAGCCTTTTCACACAAAACACAAGAGCTGTCAATGCTATGTTGTTTGAAGTCCGGGTTCTTGTTTCCACCTCTAGCCTCATGGCATTCGCTAGGCGTATGCAAATATTGCGGTGTGGCCTCAAGAACGGCAGTTCGAAAGTTCTTCGCAAATAAATCGCCGGTCAGTGGTGATATCGCCCTACCACTGGCCGCTGGTGATGTGATAGCCCCAGATGTAACGACGGTCTGTGAAATTATAACCGGAGCCAAATTGATGCACAGGTATTCCCACTGCCGTTCCCCGTGTGCTTGTCAGTGGAAGCTGACCCAGTGGCAGAGGCTCGTGCCTTGCATCCATCATGGCGCAGTGATGCTTTGCTGTTCAATGCTTTGCGAGTGGGATGTTGCCACTTTCGCATCCCTTCACAGATAACAAAGTAGTCTACTGACCATCATCAGACAGGCTTTTCAAATGGCCTATTCACGAAGTGTGGTTAGTACCAATCGTGAAATAGATCTCCCAAACTCTGTCCCTGTGTTTGCCGGCCGAAGTCATGAGGACCCCGTTTTGTTCCTGCTCGCCATGGGGATACTATAAAGATATCCCCGGGTTCTCATTTCCCCGACAGCCCTCCCTCCCTCCATCTAGCTGACGCTATCGCTTTTCGGGACCTTTACAATGGCGGACGCCCCATCCACCCTCAAGCCCGCAGAGACCACTGTTGCCCTCATCGAGATGGCTGTGGCGAAACACAACACTCGTTACGACAAAACCTTCTTTAAAGCTGTATGTCGTTCGTAATCTTCATCTTGCACATGTTGATCCAAGGCTCAGGTACTGGCTGGAGTCATGTTGTCGTTTGGTGGGCTATTTGATATCATCATCTCAGGTGGCTCGCCAGGCCTTTCCGCCAGCAATCCTGGTCTAGTCAAGGTTCTCGGAGGATTCGTGTTTCCTGTTGGTCTCGTAATGTGATCAGGGATGTTAGAAGCGCTAGACCTGCACTCATCTCATTGCTTGGACAGGATTGTATTACAAGGGTTTGATCTACTTACGAGCAATCTCATGGTAAGTCGTTTGTTTTCGTTGACGGCGATAAATCTCAAGTCGTAATAGATTTTTCCCATGGCCGCCGTTAAAGGGGCGATCCCATGGTGGGGTGTTCCCCTCAATTGGCTCATAGGTAATGCAGTTCTTCGCTGGAAAGACTGATCTATTTGACGATACCCCGTAGTCACTTTCGGAAACCTAGTCGGAAGCCTGTTTTTTGCTGGCATTCTTGCGAAATGTTGGTCAACGATCCATTTGTGCTTAATTTTTGTTGAATGCCTGCGCCACATACAGTCGATGGTCTTACTACTGAACAACCATACCTTGGTTATATCCGGACTTTTGCCATGTGTGTCCATCACTCTCACGCGCTGAGAACTTAGCACTTACATATATTTTTCCAGTGCCAAGGCGGTAACCCCAGCCTGGTATCAAATTTTCCTCCGAGGTATTGGTTGCAACTGGTTGGTTTGTGTGGCCATCTGGGTAAGTACATGCAAAAATGTTCAGCTGCTATTTATTCATTGCGCGGAAGCAATCTACCGCGGCCAAGGAGACCTTTTCAAAGATTATTGCGATTTGGTTCCCGATCTGGGTTAGTGAGGGACATGCACGGAGAATTGCGCATTGACAACTAACGATTAACCAGGTGTTCGTTGCATGTGGTTTTGACCACGGCAAGTCCGTTTAGCTAGGTTATTCAACCCAGCTTACGATTCCCACAGTCGTTGCCAACATGTTCTCACTGCCATTGAGCATCATGCTCCACGCCGATGTGAGTACTTCTCATCGCTTCACAGGAATTAGATTGATCTTTGCACTACTTTCTCAAGCTCACCACCGATTACTATATCAAAAAGTGAGTCGTGCATCCAGACCAGTCAGTGTGGTGACAGTGGGACTAACTTGACCCGGTCGCAGATCTCTGATCGCTTCGTATATCGGCAACATCGTCGGCGGTCTTCTTGTTGGTCTTCCGGCAGTGTATTTTTACCTGGGTGACTGGAAGGCAGGAGGATTGCGCAACGCCGAGGAAGCACACGAGAAGAATTCACACACCTCATCACAGTAAGGTGGGCGTGTTGATTGGCAGGCGTCCCTTACCCCTGACCTTTCCGTTATCGTGGTTCATGGTCTTGACTTTACACACTATTTCTATTTCTTCCCTTCTTCCTCCCACCGTAATTTGCGAGGCTAGATGCAATCGGTTTTGATAATAGTTCACTACCTGTCGTGTTTAGATTATATCCCGCATGGTTTCCACAACGATTCCAAGCACGTGGAAACGTCGTTGACATTGGAGTGAGTATTCTAAGAAACAACTCCAAGGAAAACTGTAGTCGTGTATGTATCCTATGCACCGAATGCATCAAGTGGCGAGCCACTGCTGTATGGCTAACAGTGCGGCGGTTCGACAAGGATGCCATTCGAACATGAGAAAATCGTGTACTGCATCCTGCCCTTCAAAGTACGTGACTTGACCTTGACCATTTCCTTCACTCATCTCGGCTGCCATCTTCTTTTCCAAAGTCCGCGTTGAATCATACAGTCTCTCAGCTGTGCCTGTGACGAGGAATGTTCGCGGAAAGCCTCCGAAATGAGCCAGCCGATCAGAAATCAACAACGAAGCGGGTGAGATGTAGGGATTGTAATAGGCGAATCCGAGACCGAACGGTCCTAGGAACGCCTGTCTTGAATACAGACTTCGTTCACTGTTGTGGGATCCTAAATAGTCTGCGGTGTTGGTGTGCATGGAAGATCCTGGCCAGTCGTGTGAAGGGCTTAGATCTGTCCATGGAGAAAGCAGTATCAAGTGTCCCGGGGGTGCGGGAAGAGGCACCTTGGAGGTGTTTTTGTTTTCGACGAGATACCGTGTCAAAGCGAGGGCAAGGTTTCCGCCAGCAGAATCACCGACTAAGATAATGTTTGAGGGGGAGTAGCCGATCGTGTTTACCAGATAGTCGTATCCAGCAAGCGCGTCAAGGAGAGCGGCGGGAAAGGGGTTTTGATCAGGAAGTGGGACGGTAGCAGAGAGGCGATATTCCAACGAAAGTGCATGGGGGGCTGAATCGTCTAGTTGTATGAGAGCACGCGTGATGTTTGATGTCATGTCGTTTGGATGGGCGGACAGCTGGATATATCCGCCTCCGTGAAGAAAATAGAATACCCTTTGTCCAGAGGAGATCGGTGTTGCGGGCTTCTGGGTCCCAGTTTTCCTGCTATACCAGTAACCTGGAATACGTTCCGGCTCAACTTTCGCCACATACGCCCACGTCTCCAGCTCTGCTATCACGAGGTGAGGAGTACCCTCAATCCAGACAGCTTCTGCGTCAGGTGTTGGTAAAGTGGCGTGATGGGTTGGCAGGCCGACAATGCCTCCTGTTCTAAAAATCAAGTCTGAGGTCCGGCAACTTGCTGAGCACCTGACTTGGACTTACACGGAAGAGATATGCGCAACTTGTCTGCTCAATTGAATCGCTATGGTGTGCCCCAATGACCAGGAAGGGAATGGACGGGACGAAGGTAACAGATACCGCAAAGTCCATAGGGGTATTTGCAGCAGGGTGCTGCAAAGGCCATACGCGAGATAAAATCCCTTCCAGGGCTGAGTGGTGCATGACAATGGTGAGGCCATCATGGGTTGTTGAAACCAGATGGCCCGGGTGGTGTGAATGTATATGATACCGTGCATTATTGTCATGACCATCAAACATCATGCATCAGGGGCTATGCGGTCACAAAGTGGAGCTGGGTTGGGTAATTGCAGTTCAAACAAGTTGCCCATCAGACGTTACATCACCAAGGTGCAAACATTGTAGACCGTCGGTATCACAGCCATGATAATTTCCGTAGTGGGGACGTCCGTTCATGTCCGAGTCGGTTACTAGGCAATCGTGCCAGAAGACTGCGCAGCGTCATCGGAAAGAGGTGGCGGCCAGTTCGAGAGAGGCTCCCTGAGTGTTGTGCGCGGTATGATGAGTGAAGTCGTTAAAGGGTTGCTGGATGCGTACCTCCTGATATCCCAAATGTTCTCGCTGCTTTTTCCAAGTCGTCTGTTGGCCCACCATTCGGCACGCCTGTGGATCCAGGCGTCTCTCTTGGCTTCCGGCTCCATCGATTTGAGACTCATGCAAAACTTGAAGTCCTCCATTTTGTCGCGACATTCAGACATCCGTCCGTGTCTGTAGATTGACTTTACTTGGGATCCGACGACTGAGCGAGACATGTAAGATGGCAACGAGAAAAGATGGTGAGAAACGTGCCATGGCAGAGAAGAAATCCGTCTAAGAGGGACATGCATCCTGGGATATCGTCCTTGGTTGGATGTACCTTGCGCAAGTACTCCTCCTCCTCCTTCACCACCGTCTGCCTATCGATCATCATCAGAAAACTATTACACGCTTTCAAACTCCGACAACCAGACGCGTCGCGACGCGTTATTTCCACCTCGTCAGCTAACCATCACTTGGCCCATCATGGTAAGCCAGATTTCGGTCCTCCATATCAGCCTGCTTAAATCTATCATAGTCTCAAACACCCAGACGTAACAAACGAGCTAGGTCTCCTGGAATACCTGGCAGTTCTCCTCCACATCCCACACCCCAGCGGCGCGAGTCTTCATCTTCATTACCCCCTTCGTCCCCTCCAGCTCCATTCTCGGATACCGACGATAGTGTGGACGAACGCGATGCAGTGAGGGATCTAGAAGATGGCGAGGACGAGGAAGGGGAAGGGGAAGATCTTTTCGCGGATGGCATGGAGGAGTAAGTCTATCCAGATATCATGGCTCTCTCGCTCACTTTCTATCGGTCCACGAAAGAGAATACGCTGCAAATGAACTTCTTGATCATTACTCCGATCGAGATATCGATGACGAGGGAGAGTATGACGAAATGTCTGGCGCTGCCAGGAGGGCAGCGGAGGCGAAAATGGATCGCAGAGATCGACTAGAGCGAAGTGGTCGTGCAGGGGGTCGCGCTGCGGTTAGAAGTCGTGCACCTCGATTCTTGGAGAGCGACGACATGGATGACGAAGATGCCTTGGATGGGGGACTCGGTGTAGCCCGCATGAAGCGACGCACTCGTCGTCAATATGATGAACGCCGAGATTTGGATGATGTAGATGGGCTAGATGATGTTAGGTGCTCCGTACATGGTCGTCACGTTTGCTGACGACTACCTTGACAGGAAATTCCCCTGGAACAACTGAGCGATATCAAGGCCAAGTCGATTGTCGAGTGGATAGCCAATGATCGCGTTCGCCGTTCGATCGTCAAACATTTCCGTCAATTTTTGATGACGTACGTGGACGAGAACGGAAATTCAGTGTATGGACAACGTATCCGCAACCTTGGAGAGAGTAGGTGAACATCTAATAGAGTTATCTCCATTCTGACAACCTCTTCAGCGAATTCTGAGTCACTCGAAGTTTCGTATCTTCACCTTGCAGTTTCGAAACCCATTCTTGCTTACTTCCTTACCAATTCTCCGACGGCGATGCTCACTATTTTCGACGAAGTGGCGCTGAATGCCATCCTCATCTACTATCCCTCCTACGAACGCATTCATTCCGAGGTTCACGTTCGCATTGCTGATCTCCCGCTCAGTTCAACTCTTCGTGACCTGCGGCGTTCTAATCTGAACACTCTTGTTCGAGTATCTGGTGTTGTAACTCGGCGAACCGGCGTCTTTCCTCAATTAAAATACGTGAAATTCGACTGTCGCAAATGCGGTGCTGTTCTGGGCCCGTTTTACCAAGATGCCACCAAGGAAGTGAAGGTCAGTTATTGTCCCAACTGCGAGAGTAAAGGTCCATTCCCAGTCAATTCTGAGCAAGTGAGTCGAACGGTGGGCGTCGTCTCTTGCACTGATCGCACACTCTCTAGACAGTGTATCGCAACTATCAGAAGATGACCCTGCAAGAATCCCCAGGATCTGTTCCACCAGGACGGCTTCCAAGGCATCGTGAGGTCATTCTCCTCTGGGATCTGATTGATCAGGCGAAGCCAGGGGAAGAAGTTGTGTGTATCTGTCAGTTTTTCATCATTGAGCGAGTCTCACTCAGAAACAGGAAGTGACTGGAATATACCGGAACAACTTTGATGCGTCCCTCAACTCTAAGAACGGCTTTCCTGTGTTCTCGACTATCATCGAAGCAAACCACGTCAACAAAAAGGAGGACCTCTTCGCTGCGTTCAGGCTAACAGAGGAGGATGAAAAGGAAATTCGAACCCTCGCTCGGGATGAGCGCATTCGCAAACGAATCATCAAGTCTATTGCCCCATCAATATACGGCCACGAAGACATCAAGACTGCGCTTGCGCTCTCCCTCTTTGGTGGCATCCCAAAAGATGTCAAGCGGAAGCATCCCATCCGGGGTGACATCAATATTCTCCTCCTTGGTGACCCCGGTACAGCAAAGTCTCAGTTTTTGAAATACGTGGAAAAAACTGCGCATCGTTCTGTCTTCGCGACCGGGCAGGGTGCCTCTGCTGTGGGTCTGACAGCCAGCGTTCGCAAAGATCCCGTCACGCGCGAGTGGACACTCGAAGGCGGCGCGCTCGTGCTGGCTGACAAGGGAACTTGCCTCATCGACGAGTTCGATAAAATGAATGATGCAGATCGAACCTCTATTCACGAAGCCATGGAACAACAGTCTATTTCGATATCGAAAGCCGGCATCGTGACAACACTCCGTGCGCGGTGTGCGGTCATCGCTGCTGCTAACCCCGTCCGCGGGCGATATAACCCTACTATACCATTCCAACAAAACGTCGAGTTGACGGAACCCATTCTCTCGCGGTTCGATGTACTTTGCGTTGTCAAAGATACCGTTGACCCAGTGCAGGATGAGCTCCTTGCACGGTTCGTGGTGGGCAGCCATCTGCGTAGCCACCCCAAGTTCACGCCCGAGAAAGAGGAGATGGACGTTGGTACTACCCTGGATGCTGATGTACGTCTCATACCACGCTCGGGGCGAAACTGACTGACCGTCGGTTAGGTTATACCCCAGGACCTTCTGCGGAAGTATATCATGTATGCTCGCGAGAGAGTACGACCTCAATTGTATGACATGGACCAGGAAAAGCTTTCACGACTGTTTGTTGATCTCCGACGGGAGTCCCTGGCAACAGGTTCATACCCAATCACCATACGTCACCTGGAGAGCATGATTCGGATGGCGGAAGCCAGTGCCAAGATGTGTCTCAGAGAATATGTTCGCCCCGACGACATTGACTTGGCTATTTCTGTCGCCGTCAACAGCTTTGTCAATGCACAGAAGCTCACAATTAAAAAGCAACTCGAACGGGTGGGTGTGTTGTGACGTGCTGCGTGCAACTCGTTAACGAGTGGGTCCTTAGAGCTTCCGCAAGTATGTCACACAAGCCCGGGACTACGAGGAATTGCTCGCTTTCATTCTGGGGCAACTCGTCAAGGAGAAGGCGCGATTCTACCAACTGCAGAGGCACGAGCAGCCAGAGTTGGTCACTATCAATGTCTCTGAGCTCGAAGAAAGGGTGAGAGACAACATTGGCATGCATCCCCATGACTCACGTCCCTGGTAGGCCAAGGACCACGACATTTATGACACATCACCATTCTTGCATTCAAAGTTGTTTGCAGCCAATGGGTACAAGCTAAACGACCAGGTCATCGAGAAACGATTCCAAAATTGATCTCTTACCCGCCAAAATCTTGTGTAACGTTCCGTATGCTCATCCCTTTTTGTACCATGTACCATATCGGTGCTGAGTAGTGATTATGAATGCAATAAGTCAGTGTCTATAATGTCCATAAATCTAGGATGATGAAGACGATGATGGTTGTTCCGTCGTCTCCGGGGGAAGGCTATCCAAAGATTGAAGCTCGACTTCCGTTATTTCAGTAGTCGAAGATTCCGCAGGAGATGCCTCCTCGTCGTCATCCATGATCTCTGGGCGAAAGTAAAAAAAGTGGCATACTTTCAACAGTAGATTGACATACCATCCCCATAGACCTCTGGGTGTTCACGGAAGCAGTTTTGCATGGCCTTGAACTTTTCCACACAGTCAATACCCTTTGGGTCTGCCTCGGAGTACACGAAACACGAGAATGCTTCTCGGAACTGCTGACCACAGGGTCCATAAGCCATCCCGCCGAGACATGGGCAATCCCAGTTAATTTCGCCTGTCTCTGGATTGTAAGCACCACCAGACGACTCTCCCTGGGTCCCCTCTCCGTCTACGGGCGTTTCTGATGAATCTTCGTCTCCGAGGGCCAGTTCGGACACGTCACTTTGGGGTGTTGCAGGCGTCGCCGCATCGGAAGGTCTCGGAGGTTTTGATGACGTAGTCTGCTGCTTTTTGGGTGCTAACACGATCGTCAAGCCTAGCCCAGCAGACGAGAAACAAGACCCACTCGCGACAGCTTCCGAATCGAGCGATATATGCCGAGTATTGGAGGTCCACGACCAAGTCAAGTACCCTGCGACGGTTATCGATGCACCTAGCGCGTAAACGGAGCGGGTATACCGTGTGTAATGTCGAGGGCTTGGGCCGGATTGTGAATGGAGGCACCTGCGAAGTGGGAGACGCGCAAATTGGCGGAACATGGTGTGGTCAGTGAATGTCCTCAAAATTCGTGCGGAAGCGTCGCGTGCGTATGTCACACAGGGTCCGTCTTTGTCATCTGCTTACCTCAGCAGCTGTTCATTACACAAATCACTTACATAAGCACGATAACTCCCGCGAAAGCGAGCGTCCGCTATCCAGTCTGCCTAGACTTTGAACAGTCTTGCCCAACTGTCTTGCATGCCTGTATCGACAAAGCTCAGTTGTACTCTGCACGGGACGTTGCCTCACCAGATGTCTCCTTCCGACCCTTCTCTAATTTGCACAACTTGTGTACATAGCCTCAGAATCCTTGTGCTACCCACTATCATCAAATTTGTTGTCTTCAAGCGTCACCCTTCCAAGCAAGGCTTCCCTTCCTTTCTTACCGGTGTCCAGGTGTTTCATCGAAAACCTGCTACTTTTTCAGCAGTACTTTGTGAGCAACACGTACATCCTCGCAGCACAGAAGCCCTATGAAAGACATTGTGTCATGTATGGGATTCCGTCGTCTCCGTTGCATCGTCTTCGATATCCAGTTTAGTGGATCTGGTGGATAGCGATTTGTTCACGTTGACGTCGAGCTCGGCATCAACCAGGCGTGGGGCTCAAATTCACGAGGTGGCACCACGCCCAACGGTCTATCAGTTTCTGCAGACTTGTCGATATTCTCACCGCGATCAACACACACAGCTCTACTGAGATGCCTCTATCTCTGGCAAACACTCCCCCGTGTTTCCTTACATCAATGTCGTGGACTCATTTATCGAAGCGGAATCAGTGCCAGCCCTCACCGTATTTTCGGGGCTCCCTCTGAATTTTTACTTCCTGAGATCAATGGAAAGAGGGTCAATGACCACCACCCGCACCGGTACGAGTCGTTCTTGAACTTGGTTGCTGTCTTGTAATTGGTGCAGGTCATCGGTATCTGTGTAAGCTGTGTTTTTTTTGTTCATCGCGTTGGATATTGACTTGGTATAGGAATATGGCGCGCCACGAGGATGTGTCGGAAACAAGCGCAAGCTTTCAGGTTCCTTGGCATCCCATGAGGTTCCGATGTGCCAAGTCCTTGATTAACGAACGAGTATGTGTTTTTCCTTCCAAGGAAGCGAAGCAACAGGCCACGTCAGGCCAAAGTCAACACTATATGACTATTCTGAGGTGATCCGAGGCGCAGACGACGCGCTGCGGGGGAATGGAAGCACAATGGTGTTTCACGTGAACGGTCCTGTCTGTGGAAGTCTTGACTGAGGTGAGGCTCTGGACCAGCCTGAGCTGCCAACCCACCATGGAAATGTGAGCCAGATTGTTTTTCTCTGCCGGCTGGGGTTAACTCTATACCTTATGTGCCTAAACATGTAATCTACATTTCATTCTGCAAGTTCCTGCGCGCCGTGACATGCAATACAGATATCATACATACAATACACAAGCAATGGTAGCGAGTGCTTCGCGATCCACTCTTCTCGACAGAGTTTTCCCGGCGCTGCCAGAGAGACTGGTCGCTCTGCCGAGCCCTTGCGACCAGCTATCCCAAAACAAAGTAAGGTCATCTGCCCTGGGATCGATTTGAGCTAGTCAATCCAGTTGCTCCTCGTAGACTCACCTGAAGTTGTTTTGCTTCTTTTGCCAATAGTTCGTTGAGACATCGAACAATGATGCCTACGGCGTCGTCGACGATGAATCTGTCCGAGTCGATGACCCTGTTGAGGATGCGATGGAACCTATCTGGGTGCCAGCGGAGTAATGCTGTACGGATGCGATCACGTCGGGAGTGGTTTGATGAATGGGCTGGGTGGAGTAAGAACCCTGCTATGTTTTGGTGCGTCAAGTCTGCCACTCTGACAGGGGCAGCCAACACCGGCCAAGGTATATCACGAAACCCGATCGGGTCGGACGAAGCAGAGATGGCCCCCCACCTCGACTCGTATCGTCGCCACGCATCGACCACGGCCCGCTCGGCCCGGATTACCTTTTCCCTCTGACGCTCCTCCGCGATAGCCCGTCGCTCGCTGTCCCGTCTCTCCCGCACCCGCGCTTGGATCCGCACGATATCTTCCTCGACGATCCGACGCCGCGCTTCTTCCCTCTCCCGCTCCTGCGCCCTCCGCCGCATCTCCGCCTCGCGCTTCATCCACTTGTGCGCCTCTGCTTCGTACTCGTACACCAGCTCATCCCACATCCGTTGTCGCAGCTCCTCCTTGCCCATGCCCATGCCCATGCCCACCGCGCCCGACCCGCCTCGTCGATGATGCTCAAAGTTGCTCACGTCCGTCAGATGGATCTGCTCGTCCACCCACGCCTCGATGCTCTGCTTGTGCCCGGGCCCGAGGTCGAACACGTCGTCTCGCACCCACGCAGGGCTCGGCGACGTATGACGCTTCCATCCTCGGGGCGGCGTAGGCGTCGTGGGCTCATAGCTGCGGCATGTCCCATCAGGCCGCGGAGGGAAGCGCAATCGCATGACGGAAAATGGTAATGGGCCCGTCCCATCGCTCGTCTTGGACCGACAAGACGTATAATAGTAGTCGTACTGGGGCGAACTCGTCGCGCGCGAACGATGTTGGAAGCCTGCTTCCATGACTCAGGCGATTTAGATGATTGGGGTTCTCGTGTGTCAGGGACGGATGCATGGACGTATTATATCTTGGTCTGGCAGGCCGACCACCTTGCCTTGGCATGATAAACACGCGTCAGAAAACATGGCCCACCGACGGCGTGTTGGCCTGTATGTACGTACATGGCCTCGTTTCGTATCCAACCGGAACATCACACGGCACCGACACGTTGGTCCACTTCTCACCGCGCATGCTTGATTGATTACAATGCCATCATATCTCCAGTATACACTGAATCTACCCCTTGAAGACGAAAAGTAGGAAACGCTACTAGTACGAAAACACATAGTACACTCCAGTTGACCCCCATGGTCCAAATATAAATCTACATCGAACAAAACCCGGAATCGCTGATATACTCTGCAGAATCCTCCTTGTGGGACGCTGCCTCGAGTCGAACCAAATCTGTCAAAATGAGATTGTGATTCAGAACTTCTCGTTGGAGCCAACGGATATTGGACCCTACTGAAATAGGAGTGGCCAAGGGCTTCCCGCGCTGTTAGCCGTTTCTGGTGATCATACCGCAGAAATTTGTCCAAGAGGTCCAATGCCTCGGCGGTCACTAGGCTGTGGTTCTCCGAATTAACGAATCGTGACCACGGTTGTTTGGGGTATCTGAAACACACATCGTTAGTCGACAGACATGAAAAGAAAGGGCATGTGCACCCACACTTGTAAGAGACTGTCGAGATCGGTTTCAAAGGGTATGCCATACGTCCTCAGCCATACATCAAAGCAATCCGTGCCAAGGACTCGTAGAATTTTGAGTAATTGGTCATCGTTGTCCACTCCACGGAAGAAGTGCTCCTTGCGGAAAATCTGTCAGAGCGCAATCGTGGGTTAAAATTGAATCTTGCCAATCGAAACCAGTGCATTTTACCATGGACGCCAACATGCATCCCACGCTCCAGATATCGAGGCTGTAGTCGTACAGCTTGTACCCGACGAGAAGCTCTGGCGCCTTGTAGTAACGAGAACCGACGCGAATATGATAAGGCGTGCCCGGGTGGTAAAACTCGGCTAATCCCCAGTCGATCAGTCTCAACTAGAAAGAAGATTGAGCGAGCCGAGCATCCACGACGTAAGAGAGACGCACCTTGCGCCGTCGATGATCAATCATGACGTTTCCTGGTTTCACATCTCGATGCATAATCCCTCTCGAATGTACGAAATCGAGTGCCTGCACCATCATCGCATGTCAATTTGTTGGCGAACCTCGCCAAACGACACGATCTTCCCAGGCGCACCTTGAGCAACTGAAACACGTAGTACTTGACGTCCAGCTCGTTCAACGTCGCAAAGAGTGTCCGCCACTCGACGCTCTCCACGTACTCCATCACCAGACTGTGGTACCTGGCGGAGGGGTCCTGCACGACGTCCCGCAGGGCGACGATGTTCGCACCGCCCGTCAAGTTGCGGAGCACCTTGACTTCGCGCTTGATTTTTTTCGGGGCGACGGGCTTGAGCACTTTGATCACGCATGTCTCCGAGTTGACCATGTCGAGGCCTTTGAAGACCTGCGGGGGGGTGATCGGGCCCGTGTTCGTTCGCGATGCATGGGCTGCTCCTCACCTCGGAGTACCTTCCACCTCCTATGCGTTCGATGAGCTCATATCGCTCTGGCGAGCTCCACTCAATGTTGAAATTCTCTGTCGGTACCAGTTAGGTTCTCTGCGTGCCACAGTCGAGTGATGTGTCCGCAACTGACCATAGTCATACCAAGAGCGTCCCAGGGAAGCGTTCACGTCGGCATACGTTCTTGCCATGGCGGATCCAGACCACGCTGGTCAGAGTCAAGAGCCACGATTTGGACAAAGGCAAGGGGAGATAAACGTGCCCAACCGGGGCATTTAGGTCAAGGGCAACAGAAAGCTCAGTCAGTGGACAGCCTCGGACAGTATAACCGCTCGATCCGGCATTCCGGCACAACTCTCGGATTAAATTCGGTTTGTGATACCATCCAAAACCCAGAAAGATGTATCATGACATTGAAATGGAACCATCAGAGAAAAGAAAGAAAAAAGATGCGTTGACGACGTGTGGTGGGACGACAATAGCAGTGTCCGTGGACAGTTTACAGCAGAACGATGAATGGATACACATACTAATGAGCCAAATCGTGGACTGAGTAAGGGATAACAGCAATAGATATGGACCAATAGTCATTAACGAGTGTGAGGATACTGTGTCGCATTGTCAACACCAACGGAAATTCGATCGCAAAAGTGACTCACTAATGAATGTGTCAATGCAATTGGATGTGGGGGTTCGAGACTGCAGGCAATAATAGCTCAACCACCTGAGCGATCGAGCTGTTCTGCTGGCAAAACATTTCCAAATCTTTTCCGGACCATAGCCGCTCCTCTGCTCGCGACCGAGGATCACTCCCATTCCCATCTTCCTCGCTACTACTCCTCGAATGGGACGGTGTGATACGACTGCTCTCTGCCTCGAGCTTCCCGAGTCCATGGTGATGGTACACCCGACTCCTTGATTTCGACCGCACCAGATCAGAAGATGAAGTGAGATCCCGAGAAGATAACGAGAACTGTGAATCGTGTCGAGACTTGCCCGCAGAATGAAGGCGCTTGAGCGCGTTGTTCAGCTTTTCCGGCGACTGTCGGGCAGAAAACGCTTCCGGGCCGATAAGAGTCTCCTGCAAGACTCTGAACACGATATCACTGACAGCTTGTGTAAATCTCGCTTGGAACGGCGAGGCATTCGACCCTGTTACAGACGCGCTCATCGATCCTTCTGTCAATCGCTTCAACGAGGTCGCCCACTCGTGGCGGACAAGGGGGTCGGCGAAGCTGAACATGTATCTTCGGGGAGCGTTGACATGGTTCAGGAATGCGACCTGGAAGGTGTTCCGCATGAAGGCACGTTCCACAGAGATGGGACAACTCGGCGGAAGACCAGTGTAAAGCAGTGCGTTGGGCCCAGAACGTAACATCAACATCGTCGTCAGACCGAACAACGTCCCTGTCACCCTGAACGATACCTCGGACGACTTGGTGAATGTGAGAACAGGTGGTTCAAAGGCAAGATTGTGTCCGAACAACTCGATTGTGAAATTAGGATCGGGTTGTGGGATGCGGATCACCACCGGTTCGGACTGGACCTTGTAGGTCAGACGCAAGGGTAATGCGCGCTTGAAGGTGACAGTGATCTCGGAGGGTCCACTGGATGATGGGTGACGTGCTTGGGAGAGTGGCTCACGATAGATGGATTCATAGACATCGGTAAGGATGTCATCAGACAGCAGGCCACGAGGATCGTGACGTCGGAATGCATCCAAGAAATCTCTGGCACTGACATTTCTCCCGACGTATCTAGTGGAGCCAGGCTCCTGAGTTACTCCGCCGTGCAACACTTCATTGAGTTGCATGATCGCTCGTGAGAACCTATAAGCTAGGTCCTTGTCATAGGCGACCTGCCTCCCGTTGGCATCATACCACCGACTGGCAAAGGAATCGAGAAGGGTATCCAGGGGGCTGGCTCCTTGGGTGATGCGTGTTGGGATGTGAATGGTCTGCAGGAAGATGCGCAACGCCTTGTCCACCCTCACACCGGTGAACCCAAACACACCGAGGTAATGTTTGAGGACGACACGTGAAGTCCTCCTGGATAGATAATCACCGAGTTGTGCGCGATCAATCTCTGGCGTGCGGAACAACAGCTGCGCCAGTGCCACGGGATCATCAGCCTGCCCCAAACTGTTGAATAGAGACACGATGGCTTGATCGGCGTCGTGGGCGAATTGTTCGACAAAGGTTTGAGTGAGGGCATTGCGCGGCACAGTGCGTGACTGGGGCTCTTCACGTTCCCCGCTAAACCGCAAGTTGCGGAGAAGCACAACATTCTTCACGACAAACTTTCTGTCCGATGGGTTCGGTTTGGTCAGCTCGAGGAACGCGTCTGGGTCTTGGATGATAGGCTTGGCAATAATGAAGATGTCATTGAATAGGAAAAGGAAACGATCCTTGACTGTGTCAGAGTTGACTACCTGCAGGACAGGCGCAGCCAATATCAATCTCCGAGGTGGGTCATCGATCGCCGACGGCCAGATGGGAGTCTTTGATCCACGACCTAGCATCTCGTCGAGGCGCTCCATGATAACAGCACTTTTGGATGGGAAGTCCGAGTATTGCGAGGATGTATTTGAAGATGACTCCGAGGTCGTGGGAGGAGGATAATCAGACAAGGATGACCAAGGCTCGGGTGTGGATGGTGGCGCAGGCTCTGGGGGCGATGGAGTAGGAGGGGACGTGAATGTTCCCAGAGAAGACGGCGCAGAAGGCTCAATGGGAGAAGAGGAAATGCCACTACTCGACTTGGCGATCTTGCTTGCTCGAGGTGTCTTCTGTATATCTTCATGTGCACCGTTCCCATTCGGACTGACAGGAGAAAGCTCTCCGTTATGCGACTTCCCAAACAACAGAGTTCCATTTGTACTGCTCGTTGGCGTTTTTGACTTCTCCGGAGAACCGATGTCTTCCCAATCCGAAGTCAGGTCGTTTTCCTTCTTCCACCTTAATATTTCGGAAAGCGAAGGCTTTTTAGAAGGCACAGTGGGGCGAATGGTTTGAGAATTCGGACTGAGCGAGTTGTTTGCCAAAGTTGGTGTCGATGACCCAAATCGATTGCTCAACCACTTGCGAACGCCTTCGCGGTTGGTGGGAAGGGACTTGAGTATGACTGAACCAGGCGACGGACTATTTGGCGCTTGGCCACCGCCGAGGTAGTCATGCGACGATGACGAAGGGGACGACAGAGGTGGTGAATTGAGGCTCTTGAACTTCGGAAGAAGATGTGTATCCGACGCCTGGTGCACAAGAGTCCGGTCTCGTTTGATGTCAGGAGAGTTGGAAGGCGTGTTACTCGACGAGCTGGAGGGCAGTGGCATCTCGTTCTCATTCCCGTGGAGAGAGAGGACAATATCGGGGGTAGACGACGATATCGACAGTCCCCGACGATTCCGGCTATTGATACGCTGTTCCTCGAGCTTCTTGATCCCTGGGAATGGGAACAATTTAGCATCCAAGTTATATTTGGAAAGATCCAAGTTGGAAGCCAGTGGAATCGGAGAGACGCCACCTCTCGGTGGCGTTGGCAGCGCCAATGACTGCATCGACGTCGAAGCAGACGAAGATTGCATGACTGGCTGCTGGCCACCACCCAGAGGATATGCCGACCCAAGCTCGTTCTTGTCTGCCTTCGGGCTCGCTAAGCTGCCTCCACTCTCCCGACTGATACTCGAGTCCGTGTTCTGTCTCCTTTCCCGAGTAGCTATGCTGTTCGTCCGAGATCGACGACCATTGCCCGAACTGCTCCTCGTAAGGGCCCCAAACACTTTGCTCCAAGCCCCAAGAGAGCCCTCCCGTTTAAGTGGAGTTTCTGGTACAGCTAGTGAATGGTCCACATCGAACTCGGTAATCGGTGGTGATCGATCGCTTTGTATACGCGACGCGACCGACAGACGCTGAGGGTAAGCTGGCTGCGAGGAATCCGATTCGTCACTGATGGGCAGCAGTGAAGCGACATTCAATGGAGTCGCTTGCGACAAAGAATCATGGGAACTCGGGACAGACGGTTGTTCCAGGGATGGCTCGATGTCGACCACGACCACCTCCTTGAAATCCGAAGACGCGCGGGGAGATGATTCCTCGGTCTGAGGACCAGATTCTTCGTGAGGTGACTCTGGAGGGGTGTGATCGTCGTCGTCCTCGACGATGCCACGCATCCGTTGTTCCTCATCCTCGACATCTTCATTGTGAACGGCAATGTTTGACTCGGGAACTGAGGGATATCAGTATTTCCAATCGGGGGGGCGAACAAGAGAGTAAAACTGACCTGGATCTGCGACCCAGCTAATCTGCCTGTCATAAGCATCGTGGTAGGGTGATCGCCGAAGATGTTCGGCAGGGTATACAACCTGCTCAGGCTCCTCGGACTCCATGTCATCTCCCTCGTCACGCAAAGAAAGTGAGAGTTCCTTGTGTGGTGTAGCGAAAGGACTAGAGAGAAAGGGATCTTGCCTTGATGGTGATCTGCCGGAAAGGTATAATGGGACGCCAACAGTACTCTCTGTTGATTCGCTCGACGGGGCATCTGAGTGGGGTAACCGTTGGTTGAGCCCGGGAGACGAGCGACTGGGGAGTCCAGGATAGGTAGACTGTGGGGTGACGGGAATAATATCGTCCTCCTCCTGTTCTACAAGTATACTTCTTCGCTTCCATGGATTATGCACAGCCCGGACAGGGGTAGTTTGACGACTTTCTGCGATACTTTCGTCAAGATTGATATTAGGAGTGGCTATAGGCTGTACAGGGATAGGCGTTGTGGAAGCTGTGCGGATGTGTTCCGTGACTGGTTGTTGGGTGTAGGGTAGTGGTGTGCAAGGGTGGGTGGGAGTACTTGTCGAAGTGGACAAGACCTCGGAATCATCGGTAACAGTCGCCTGGTTTGATTTGGAGTTGCGGGCTGATCGACGTCGTTTTCGTTTCGCAGGAGTCGAGACCAGAGGACGTTCTTCACCTGCACTGGTGCCTCCCTCGTCGAGTTCCTTGATTCTCTCGCCAAGGGCGGTAAATAGCTTCTTACGGGCAGCGGAGCGTTCTCCTCCCGAGACGGTGTTGTTACGGGCAAGCTTTGCGAAGCCAGGCTGTGGAGATACGGACAGGGAAGAATCTGAGGAATCTAGATTGCCGCCTGTGAGCTTGTGAAGAGCCTGCATACGAGCAGCCACGCTGTTGGACCGTAAGAGACCCTTTTGTATAGCATCGAGTGAGGGCATCAAGGGCGTGGGCGGTGAGGTGCCAGGATAAAGGAGGGGTGTTCCAGGAGATAGGAAGTTGGGGGACAAGAGTACTCTCGATGGCGGAGGCGTCGTAAAGTAGGAGGGTATCGGTGCGACGACGGACGAGGACTGGAGGGTGGAGGGTGGTGGAGAGGGTGGAGAATCGTCGGGGGAAGAGTCATTGCTTGGGGTGACAGGTTGAGACTGGGGGAGCTTTTTGCCCTTGAAGTCTCTGGAGCCCCTGGAGCGGGAGCGGGACCTGCTGCGGCGTTTGCGACCCGGGGTGGACGGTGGTTCGGGTGTGGCTGGGTTCTGTTGTGGGGGTGAATCAGGTCTGGGATCGGGACTGGATGGGCGGTCGTTTGTGGGCTCGGTGATGACATCCTGTTCGTCCTCTACCTGGAACTTTTCACCGTCGCTCACGGCTTCGATGTGCATTGGTGGCCGTCTGCCGTCCTTCATGCGGGGGAGGGACGCGGCGCGACGAAGTTTTGCGACGGCATTGGCGCGCTGCTCTGCGGCGGAGGCGGGGTCGTTGTCCATGGGGGCCCGGGTGCTGTGGGTGAATATGATCAGCGTCGGGCGCGACGGCGACGACGAACAAGACGTACGTGGACCGCGCGGGGCCGAGTGGCGAGGGGTTGGATGTATGCGCTAAGGAGAAAGAAGGGAAAGAAAGAAAAGCAAACGGACCGGGGCAGAGAGAAGCGAAAGTGGACACTGCACGTGGCAACTAGCACTAAGGCAACTGCCAATGAACAACAACCGTCGTCGTCGTCGTCGTCAATGTCGAGTAGTGATGACAGAGTCCTAGTAGTATATAAACCAGATCCGCATGTCCCCTCTGCCTCGCGGATTTGCGATCTTTTTCTTTTCTTTCTTCTTCTTCTTTTTTTTCTTTCACAGCGAGCGCGTCAACATCGATAAGGAACGCGGCAGACAGCGTGCTTTTCATTTCTCCAGATCAGCGCAAACTGGCTGCCTTGCTTCGTGGGGGGCGTGCCCTGCGCTCGGGAACATGTCTACCAATTCCATCTACAACCCCCCTCGGAATCGCATTACTTCCATATGCGAGATCTTCCACAGAATGGAATCTAGACACGGCTCACGCCCACACCCCCTCTTGTCGCCTCAAGCCAAACCCTTGCCCGATTCACCCATACTCCATGTCATCCTCGCCCAACACGGATCTGCGCACGTGTATTCCCCGAACGAGTCCCCAGCATTATCGTCTGGGTCACATTTCCCGTTTCTGGTTCGGGGATCAAACGTGTGATACAACCTATATCATCAATCGATCCATCACCTCGAACGTACCAAGCAGGCATTTGCAGTCCTCACTCGCCTTGACCAGACAGACGTGGGTTTAAAATGAGCAAACGGTTGTCGTGTGACCAATAGTAACTGATCCACACTGGGTACCACATACGGATGACTGGCCGACGGGTGAACGCCTTGGTTTCCATGATATTCTCTCGGGTCTTTTCCGAATTTTCTCGAGGTCACTGCAAATGAAATGCTGCGAAGAAGGTGATTGTGCGCAACATGGACCAGTCACGAAATGGACGACAACGTAACATGTTAAACTGGCGTGAGCAGAACGACCAACGAAAAATAGCCATGTTCGACCGGGACTTGTTACATGGTACGCGTCGACGTGCTCCTGGAGTGTCGACCTTTGTGGATATTGTGAAGAGCAGAGCGATCGGCCGAGGAATGGCTAGACGTGAGAACCAAAGTCAAACCCACATGCACAGAAACAAGGTTAGATTTGATGGATCAATGGGGACCCTCCAGGTTCGAATGAACGCCCGGGGAAACGCTGAGTCGTCTTTACGCCGTGGACTCGGAACTCGACAGTGGCCGGCCTGGGCAGACGATATGCGTGACGCGCGAGGCCCCTTGGCGGCAAGGGACCCACTTCGGATTGTTCTCATGCTCCGTGGTGAAACGGCTGCCGTGCGTTTCTGAACAACTTGACGGTGAATGCGGGGAAGCAAAGGACATCGAGTCGGCGTCCGACTGAGCATGACTCTGGTGAATCGTCCAGGAACCGCGTGTGTTCCCATGCAGCCCGAAATTCGGGAGATTGACTGGAGATAAGGAGACACGCCGTTTCACGGTAGGATCAAAGAGTACGCCACCAAGCTTTTTTACCCCGCATAAAAGTGGTGTTCCTGGGACGATCGTCTCGACCTGGACCTGATCCGTCGACCAGTAGACGGATCACTTTCTGAGGACCATCCGAGCCTTCCAGGTTCGAATTACATCCCTGAACATCCGAGGGATTCGCTGGAAATCTAAATCAGTTCACCAGGGGATCCGACGAGTAAACCCACATGTTGATTCACGGAGCCCTGTCGCGATCCCAGACCCTACTCGTTGCCTATCGTGCAATTTTGTGAGATCGGTGAACTAGATCACCTACAGATAGCATGGGTACCAAAGGAACCAATATCGCTGATATCGCCATCCACCCAACCCTCACCATGGCCAACACGAACACCAATATCCTCCATGGTTCCTATGCATATCACGACACGTTGAAGGGTGTCCACTATGGTCCTGGCTGCGTACACACTGCCCTTCCAACCTTGCTCGCCGTCTTGGGTGGTACCAAGGCCTTGGTCGTCACTGGCAAATCCCTCCGCGACAAGGTCAAACACAAATGTGTTCATTGGTCCTTCGTGCTGCTGACGTATCTAAAGACAGATGTGGTCACCACCGTCGAACGAATTCTGAAAGATATCGGTGCTTTTGCTGAGACCTTCTCGGAGATAGGGCAACATGCACCTGTCCAAGGCATCGTCCGTGGCCTCGAGGCATTTAACGCTGCGCACGCCGACATCATCATATCCATCGGAGGTGGCTCGCCCATCGATGCTGCAAAGGCCATCGTGTATCGTCTTCAGAAAGAGAGCGGGAAAAAGTTTCTCAATCACATAGCCATACCGACCACCCTGAGTGCTGCCGAATACAGGGCAAGTTTCGTCATTGCCCACGAAACCCCCTATCGAATGATTCATTCCATCAGGGCGGTGCTGGATACACTGACGAACGGGGACACAAGGTCGGCGTTTCAGACCCCATGCTTGCACCTGCCGGCGTTATTCTCGACGCTGAGTTGACATTGAAAACGCCGGAGGAACTATGGTATGCCTCGAGGCCGTTTCCCCCGTCTCGTGCTCAACATGAGGCACATACAGGTTATCGACGGGTATTCGAGCTTTGGACCATGCTGTTGGTATGCTTGGGTCCATTCCTACTTGCAGTTCCCCGTTGGAGACTCGTGTTGAATTGCAGAGGGCCTCTACAACCCAATGCTGCCATATCCCGTAAAGGTGTTCTGTTATGCCGCCTTGTCAGACCTCTTCAAATATCTCCCGAAGAGCAAGGCGCAGCCTGGTGATTTGGAAGCAAGACAAAGGCTACTGATAGCGGCATGGATGAGTCTTTGGCCCATGAAGGTGGAAAGCTACGGGTAAGAAGATCACCCAGAACGTACCCTAGAAACGAGGCAGTTCCTCACAGTCCTCCTTAGTCCACTTGGATTATCACACTCGCTTGGCCACAAACTGGGGGCAACCTACGGGATTCCGCACGGAATCACATCTGTGAGTGAAGGCGCTTCTTGATCCGAGGACTTGAGAGTATTGAGGCCTTTGGGAGTGTCTGACGCTTGCTCCCGTCGTCATGCTTAAAGCCGATATCGCAAGTCCCACGGACAAGGCAGCACTAGCAGAAGCATTGTTCTATCTGCGGGAACAGACTACGGGTTCAATCGAGGGAGACGTCAAACGACTGGGAAACAAGATTGACGAGTATGTGTGCCCCTTTTTCCTGCGAGCGTACATGAGCAGGCTGACGACCTTGGATCAGACTCGTACGGAGCCTAGATTTGCATCGCACGCTCGCATCGTACAATGTCCCAAGGGCCAACCTGCCGACCATTGCAAAGTTAGCCCTGATGGGGGAAAATCCAGAACTTGAGTCCAAATTGGAAGCATTGCTAGAGAACATCTATGACGACGCGTAACTGGGGATGCATAAAAATAAATCTTCTGAATCTTGTAACAGTAAATGTGTTATGATAATACTCTGTACTATGTATGACTCACCGGCCTCAGCCTAAACTTGAACACATGTTTCTTCTTGGCCAACGGATTACTGAATTGATTCATGAAGTTGGCTCTAGGACGGTGCTGTCCATCGCGACGAGTCGCCCTGCCGCCGGTTCTCAGCTCGGCTCGGCTGTCCAAGACCTCACCGAGTCCTTATTATTCTCCGTTCTCTACTCGTTCTGACCTAGTACCGAGCAACGGGGTCGTCCGCAGTGTGCACACGACTTTGGGAGTGAGGTCACAGCGCGGTTCGTTGGTGATACAAAGGTACCGTCGTCGCCTCATAAACACGCCATGCCGACATGTCTCCAGGACATCGCTTCTCCCTCCATTCCCAAGTGGTACAGGGACTCCCCCTTCCATGTCCCATCAACGGTCCAATTCTACGAACCCGCCAAACGGCGACGACGCGAGCAACACCCCGCAGAGTCCGCTCGGCCGTAACCATGCTCATAAACACCACCCCAGCGACCATTCGCATCCGCACTCGCACAGCATCTTTCATTCCCATTCGCATGATGATCACGACCATACCCATGGCGCCGAACAGATAGTACACGTCTTTGAAGGCAAAGGTACGTCGTCCTCGACAGTGCCATGTTCTGACTCAACACATGTCATGCAGGCGACCGGGGCAGTCGAATAACCCTACTCGGGCTTGTCGTGAATGTGGGGTTGACGGGTGCAAAGGGTATTGCAGGTTGGTATATGCATTCTGCATCGCTGCTTGCCGACGCAGGTCACTCGCTGAGCGGTACGTATTCTTCTTTGTGTGACAAACCCATGCTCAATCCTTCCAAGACCTGTTGGGCGACTTTGTCACTTTGTTTTGCTGGAAACTATCTAGAAAGCCGCCTTCCGCAATATACCCATATGGCTTTGCCAAGTTCGAAACGCTCGGTACGACAACGGTCTCGGTTCTTTTGATTGGTGGTGCACTTGGCATAGGATTTCATTCTTACCATCTTCTGTTGGAGTCTCTCTCCGGTACCGTGTCGACCCTCCCACCAGGTGCACTCCACGATATTTTACAACAAATCACCTCTGTCGGTCACCACATCCCATCCGTCGGGCATGCACATACGCACGTGGACGTACTCGATCCCAATGCCGCATGGTTTGCAGGACTCAGCGTATTGACCAAGGAATGGCTTTATCGTATCACGAAGAAAGTTGCGGACGAAGAACATAGTCCTGTGCTGTATGCGAACGCTGTGCACCACCGGAGTGACGCATACTCCAGCGTGGTCGCACTGTTTGCCATCCTGGGCTCATCCATCTTCCCAGCCCTGCCACTCGACCCACTTGGAGGTACGTTCCCGATCTATGACGAACCACTCGATCACTCACGCAGGGTCTTGAAAAGGCTTGCTCGTGTCATTCATCATCCTGCGACAGGGTCTAGGCCTGCTTGGAGGCGCGTTTGCGGAACTGACCGATGCTGGGGTTTCAAAGAGTGCACGAGACCAACTCTTGCATGCGCTGGACCCTTTGGTGGTTCAACGTGGCACCACGAATGGCGATGCCACCTCTGTCCCGAAAGATGTGCGCGTGCTCGCGATCAAGGAACTGAGGGCGAAACGCGCTGGATCGCTCATAAACGTCGACCTCACTGTCGAGGTACCTCACACGACCACTGTGCTGGCTACGTCCGAGTTGGAAGAACGGATCACCCAGTTGCTTAGGGACGCGAGGAAGGAGGTTTCTGAGGTCAGCGTCAAGTTTTACCCCGTAGTCCTGTAGAGTGTAATTTATATCCTCTCACGTATATATATTTCGCGGACGGTTCTAGGTTATTATGATGTCGCTTATGTATCTTGGTAGCACCGCGATGAGCGAACTCGAGCTCAGGTTTTCCCCGTCGACTGAACAAGACACTGGCGCGTTTCGTTTGATCGAACTCTCACCTGAACTATGCCAGCTCATTGATTCAGCGGTAGAGGCCAGAACATCACAGCCAATGCAAGTACAGCACCATGCCTTCATTGCCAAACCGCCATCAGTGATCACTGACCCAACAGACTCACCATCAAAGGCCATCCCACCGAGGACGCCGTGGTATGCACCGCAGACAAGACGTACGCCCTGCGCTCGGTAGTCCTCTCCAATACGGTGCTCGTCTTGACGCCGTCGAGGTCGGACCCGGAGGGCACGGTGCACGTCCGCGACCAGCTGCACGAAGTGCTCGAGCTGGTCCCGTCCGTGCCCAAGCTGCACAAACTGTCTGTGCTCCTTCGTGGGATGGAGTACGACGAGGGAGATGAAGATCGACACGTCAGTCACGTCTCCCCATACGCGCACCAACATGATATTCATGGCATTTCAGGCAACGCTCCCGAAATACACCTACGAACAGGCGCGCGGCGAGATCCAAGCGAGCGAGTCCGAGCTGCGCGTTGGCCTCAAGGAACGACGTGTCCTCGTCTTGGACGGTCTGTTCTCTATCGCTGTGCAGACAGACTGATGCTTCCTAATAAACTTGAACACAGGCTACCTTCGACCGATCGTGCCAGCGCATCTCGACACGATTTTGGAACTTTTGCTCAACTACCTTATATCGCTCAGCCTTGCACACGACGCGGCTCCCGTGGATGACCTGGTCTCTGCGCTCGCGGACGGCCATGATATCCCCCGCGAGGTATCGACCCAAGTCATGTCTTGGTTCGGCCAGGTCGAGCAAGGCACGTGGAAGATGGACGTTCACGCCGTCGTCGCCGAAATCGGTCTGGGAATCATCCGACACTACAAGGTGTGCCATGCTCTTTTTCATCGTTTCCTCCGCCTTTTCTCTGACGTGAAAATCAAAAGCATGAAGCGATATTAGAGACGGAGTTCATGACCAAGTGGAAGAACGCCGTCGGCGACGCGTTCGAGTCGGCCGTCTCCCTTCAACTCCTCTCCGTACGTCCCCTTTGCACACCGTCTGATACAAGTACCAACGCGCCACAACCCAGGGCAATTACCTCCGAAATCCAAGCAACGTCTCTGGTGCAACGCTCAACTACTTTGCAGCGTCGGCGCTTCCGACGGATCCCACTGCACGTTTTGCAGAGCTGTTTTTGACGCGTCCGCGGTGGAAGGGCGAAGAGATCGAGCCTTTTCTGTCCGACGTGGCTGTGAATGCAAAGGAACGGGACAAGTTGTTGCTCAAGTATGCGCGCGCCATCACTACCCCAGAGGGTACTTCGTACACTGCGCGCGTGGGCTATGGCAATTGAGTATGCGGAACTGACGAGTGGTGGCTCCCCGACCTGACAGCATCCCAAATAACGTTGCATACACCACAGACCATTACAGCAAGGTACACCGGCCAAAGAATTAGACTAAATGTAATGGACATCTACATCTCTCTATGTTCACTCACTACTCTTCCCTCTTGCGTCCCCTGCCTCGCGTCTTCACACCATGGTTCAGCGACTTCACTGGCGAAGGATGGTACTCTTCGTCCTCGGAGTCGTCCGCGGCCTTTTTGCGCTTGCGCTGGGAACTCGGCGGTGCCACTGAATGTGTTTTGTGGGCGTTGAGAACTTTGAGACCCGAGGGACCCATCAGACTCTCGATGAAATTCCAGAGGGCTTTGCCGACTTGGCCATTGTTCCGCACGTCGCGAAACTGTTCCCGGATTCGTATACGCATGTGCAGGACAGCGTTGGCTCGCTCGTGGTGCGAATATTCCCGAAGCACGTAAAGCAGCGCCCCTGAGAAAGAGTAAAGACCGTCAGCATCTAGAGGCATTGAGAAGCGAAAAAAAAAAGACAGTACCAATAAATACAAACTCGACAGGTGCGACACGCTTGTCGACCTGCTCAAACGCCGAATTCAGCCCAGGCGTCATGGCGATGTAGCTAAACTCGTTCAACACGTCGCCGATATGATTTTTGAACACTTGCGTCGGTTTGTCCACGCGTGACAACCACTTTTCGAGTTTAGCGGCGGTGGGCAAGGCGTGCTCCGGTAATAGATCGCAGCAGTATACCATTTGTGCGATGCATTGAAAGTCGCGGCCTCGTCGCGTATCCCATTCGAGGACTTCAGCGAGGCCGCCGTCGCAGTTGACGTGTCGCAATTCGAGATCGCCGATCCAATCTGCCCAATGAGAGGAAATTGCTTGCAGTTTTTCTGCACGCCATGAGATCGTCAGTCACTCTAGCATACAGGGAAGTATCACACCTGCGGCCGTCAAGCTCATGCCAAGCTGCACGCGTTGAAAAATTTCCCTCTCCGTGCCCGCAGGGAGGTTGTGATACTCGACTAGCAAAAAAAATGAATGGAAGGTGGTACGTTCGTAAGATAACGACACTGACCGCATGTGATCCGCGTTTCTGCGAACCGTCGTTTCCACTGTTCAGGGATTTCTAGGCGTGTCGTCTTTTGTGCATCAGATCTTACGAACCAGAAGCTCTTCTTTGTGCGTGCATCTCGATCTTGACGACATGGACGTTAGCTTGGCACGGCGAAGTGTAAAGCGCTGCACTCACGAGGTATCTGTGACGGTACACCAATCAGAAAACGAGGTAAGAAAAGGAAAACAAGGTCGCTCACCAACCCATCGAGAAATTTTTGTATGGATGTTAACCTTTGCTTGCCATCGACGCACACCCTGACCGTCTCGCCGTCGTCGTCCTTTTGGACAGCGAATATGACGGGGGGCACGTAAAAGTTGCGGAAAATAGAGTCGATGAGTCCAATTTGCTTGCTCTCTGGCCAGACCACGTCTACGAACGGGTCCTGTCATGATGAACGACGTCGGTGTGGCGAGAGAGCGAGAACGTACCTCGTTGGTAGCTGGGGTTGAGATCGATGTATCCTTCGTGAATATACGCTGTGGCATGTTAGCGATACGCCGGTCGAGGACGTGACGGGGTCGGCTCACTGTGAAGCTCTGCTGCGCTGTAGCTCATCGCGGACGGGGGGGTCAATGCGTTGCTTATTCGAAACACGTTTGGATCTGCATTTTCGTCGTCCGAGGCAAAGTCGTCGTCGAGCTCGTCGATGTCCTTGTTCTGCTGGCTGTCGCTTTTTTCGGCCATGGGCGCGGCGGGTACGCGAGACGTGTTGGGCGTGTTGGGCGTTGTGGAGTCCATCAAAGGGTTGGTCTCAGTTTCAGCCACACACGCGTCAATTGAATTGGTGTGTAATTGATGTTTGATAGTACTACTTTAGAATTAGATACCGTACATAATCTTTGACCACTCCTCGTCGTACTCGACGACGTCGATCGTCAGTGGCGTGCGTCGTCCTCGTCCTCGTCCTCAATCAATTTGTGCCCTTCTTCTGGCCCGCCACTTTCTGTGGAACCATTTACCCTCCTCGCGGGAGACTTCCCAATGGTATCAGTGTTAACGTCGTCTTCGTCGTCACTCACATCTCCAAGTTCCCAGTGTTCATGGGTTGTTGACTCCCCTTCTTCGGGCGCGCGTAGAGCCTGTGCTTCGTCTGCCTCACTTTCTGTGTTGTTCTTCACGACAGCTCGTGGACTCGGTGTTCGTGACAAGGCGACGTTTCCTTGAGATCGCTCAGGCTTCTTGTGTGTCAAAAGGACAACACCGCAAATAAGGACCATGATAGAAACGAAAATCAGAAAGAGAATCCCGGGCTTGTAAGAGTCGACCTCATTGTTGAAGATGAGCGAGTCCAAAAAACTATGTGAGTCGGATTAGCAGAGATTATGCAGTGAGGAGAGCGACATACCCCGTAGCAGTGTAGACACCATAGAATACGGGGACGACGAGCGTGGAATCATACACCCTTAGTCCACGGTTCAGACACATGATCTGCAAGACCGCCGTGATGGACAAGAAGACGATGGTGAATATGGGTGCAATATGCCCAAACTGATTCCCCGGGTTTTCATGCGAGAGACTCCCTGTAAGCAACTTGACACTACAAGAACTCAGAACGGCCGAAAACAGCTCGAGCGATGGACACGTACGTCGCCTTGGCAAACACAAGACATCCACCTGCGAGACCGCCACCGCAGCATGCCCAACCAATTCCAAGGATCCATGCAATCTGCGTGTCATCTTTGGATGCTGTCCAAACCTCGAGTTTCTCCATGGTCCAAAGTGAGATGCTGGTATATATGTTCTTGACCTTCCCCATAAAGGTGGTACTAGGTGAAGGTGATCTACGCGAACTCATGCCTGTGAAAGGCTCCGAGGTGATATCGGAACGAGAAGCGAGGACTGCATCGAGTGAGAACGTGAACATGAGAACAACGAGCAGAGCAATCGACATGGAGAGGAAGAAGGCGAGCCATCCACCCCTCGTCCAAAGGGCTGTGAGATGGTCGACGTCGGTCTCTGACGAGAGACCACTATTGATGCCACCGAATGCGACAATGCCGATGACACCGACAACTACGATGATTGTACCCTAGAGGACGGTAAGCGGAACGAAGCAGACAAATGAGACGATGACTGACATATATATCTGTCTGGGTAACTGGTGTTCCAACCAAGAATCTAGCAAACAGGAAATTGAAGACGAGCGATGAGGAGCCGAGAGGGGCGACATATTCTAGATGAGGAGTGTGAGCGACCAGCATATTATTAAGGGCAATGGACTTGCCGGCTCGGATGTAATCCAAGGCAAGTGTACTGCCTATAAGCTGTGACAAGATGTAGAGGGTCATTCCCAATAGCCATAGCGGTCGTAGCCAGTCCTGGCGACGAGCAGACTTGGGAATGGCATTCGTGCGGACCTAGAAGGATGTCAGAAAGGACGTGGTGCGAAGTCTGGGCTCAGAAACTCACATGATCGAGTTTCGTGAGATTGAGGCCAGCTGCGTTGAGCACAGATGCCAAGAGGATGATAGCGAGGCCAATTATGAAGGCGACGACAGGATTGACGTGGTGTACAGGTGCGGTCGTCGATATCTCTGTCGGTGACGGTGCCAGACTCGTCGTGGTCGTCGTCGAGGTGTTGTTCATCGACGGTTGAGAAAGAGAGACTCCTAAGCGGTGCCACGAGTCACTTTGGCTTTATCATGGAACACATCCTCAGTCAGCTTAGGGCCCACCTCGACACCGCACACGACGACGACGCCCTCCTCAGAGACACCATCGACGTCCTCCAGCACATCCAGCAACACCCGCACGGACCTCATCCAGTCTCATGGGACGCGTTACACGGCGACTTTCTGCGTCTCCAAGACCACGGCCTCTGGGAACCCTCCGCCGAGAACGACGAGCTCCTTGACGCCGTCCGCACCCTCCTCACATCGCCGTCCGCAACACGGAACGTGGTCGAACCCGACGATGGACGTGAAAAGATCTCCATCGTCATACCTCCTCCCCAGATTGCGTCATCCCGACTCGTATCCAACCAGGATCATCTTGTTCTTCCCCTCGAGCTCATAGACATCCTGGATAATGCGTACTTTCTCCACGTCCTGGCCACTGACCCTGCTCAGGTTCTTCCTCCCGGAAAGTCTCTTTTGTCCGCCATGTCCCGCTCCCGCTCCGTCCCTGACAGCGACACGAAGCCAACATTACACAGCAAGGTCGAACACATCGCACACAATGCTTTTTGGGACGAGGTGCGAACCTCAATGCTCCCACCATCTGCGTACGGCTGAGGTTCATCATGATGTAGGCCGTCAAAACCCTCTCCGATCCAGAGCCTTCTGCTCAGCTGTCTCGACTAAAGCTACTCTACGCGGACCTCCACGTCGCGCTGTCTCCGCTCTTGCCGCCCAATCATCCTGTGCTGGTGACGTTGTCCAGCCCCCTATCTCCCACGTCTTCACCCTTGGACTCTACCATTATGCATCTCCGCGAGGTTTTGGCTACCCTCCAGCAACGATGCGCCCCCGTTCGGGATCCGGAAATTGAGGCCCTTCGACGACCCCTCGACGACCCCTCTATCCGGTCATCCGTTGCACCAGCCACACTGGTTGCCGAGACAGCCAGAAACATTCTGAAGCTCTCCGAGGTCATGAAGGATGATCTCTCACAATTTGTATTGGGAAGCATGACAGAGCAACAGCTCAGGTCTGTCATTGCGAAACAGGCCAAGACAACAGAGCGAGAGATTGTAATCGACCTTTGGCACCGGGATAAAATATTGCAAAGATGGACAACTTGGCTAGATGAACTACAGCCTCCTGCGCATCTGAACTCTATTTCTGCGGAGCCGCATTTCTTGTGGATCGTTCGTATTGTCCAGGCTCTGGGTTCCTCTTTGCCTGTCTCTTGTCCCCTTCCATCGAGAACCGTCCAGATTTCTCTGACCGCGTCCTCTGACGACATCAGCAACGAAACGACAGAATCTACCACAACAAACGCCAACGCACTTCCACCCGTCTTTTTCTTTTCCACTTCGACCCTTTTAAAGATTCAGAATTATCTACAAGCACTCGTCATCGCTGCCTCCTTGGGTATCCTTGCACGTCGTCCGACCCCCACTCGCTCCTCTCACCCCAATTCTGGCACGCCTGCTCCCGATTTGTTCATGTCTCGCATTTGGACGCTTCTCCGCGCCGAGATCGCCGGAGAACCAGATGCAGGCGACACCAAGCTCATCAACCTCGCGGACGAGGTCATCCGTGCGCGCGCACAAGCGAACTCGACGTCTTCTGCCCCGGTCTCGTTGTCCAAAGAGGAGGAAGCGACGCTGCGCGCAGCCGTCGACCGGACGCTTCGATACGAGGATCCGGTGTACAAGTTGTTGCAGCACCGTCTGTTGAGCGAGCTTTCCAACGTGCTCGTGAAGCGTCGCCAGGGGGACGCTGCGCGGGACGTTGGCGCAGGCGCAGGACCCACGACGTTGCGGACAGGGAGGAATGGAGAGCGTGCGGGGAAGCGGCCGAGGCTGGTGCTCGATCAGGAGGACGTGGACGAATGGTGGATCGCGCCCCGCAGTTCACCTCCAATAGCTGCGGAGCTCAAAGGTTTCGAGGACCCTGTGTTGAGCCGAGCGATCGCAGAGGTGTTTGTACAGGTGGATAGTTGCTTGTGGTGGGCAGAGAACGTATGGAGCGACGTCATCAAGACTGGGGAAGTCACCAGCAGTTCGCCTGCAAGCAAGAGTGCTATATAGAGTTTATGAACGAGGTTGGGATCATATGTATCTGCTGTAGTACATGTACCGAGTCCAACCAATTTAATACTGCGTTTGTCCCCGACCGGCCTGTACCCTCGGCGACAGCGTCAGAGAGAGATTGCAAGTCGGCAACTTCCTCATCTACATGCCTGTCTGGCCCCGTCGGCAAAGTCTATGAGCGTCCATGGCTGGCCGGTGCAAATATCCGACTTGAACAATGATCAGCATTTCCACCTGACCTTGTGCATCCTTGTTGGGGGATCTGCGAGGGAGAGGACGAACGCTAGATCAGGCAATATGCCAAAGGCCATCTTGATCTGCCGTAGAGCTTGAAGGTGTACCCGACTCGATTCTGATCTTGAAAATATCACCTTCCCACTCCCATTTCACCCTGGGTCCGCGTTTGAGATAATCGAACTCCAGTAGACTGAAAGTGACTCGGGAGTAAAGCAATTAATGACCAATGAACGAAATATCGGGCAGGACAGCGACTCGGATTGATCTGTCGATGTGTTGAATAATGTCCAAGGGTCGAAAAGAGTGGGGCATAATCATGAACAGAGAAACCATCGTCGTAATGGCAGCATGACCTGATTTTGGTTCTCAAGAACCTCGCTGAGAGGGGTGCGACGATTAAAAGACGAGTAAGTCAACTTCCTGAAAGATTATGGGACTTTTGGGTAGAGAGGAAATGGCGCTACGAAGGGCATCGTGGAGATTAGATTTTTCAAGTCTTGCATGCAACTTAGCGCGGCCAGGAACATGCAGGAACGTTCTGGGGATCGAGAGTTGAGCTTGAGCGAATAGCACGGCAATGAACGGTGTGAAAGCTCGAGTGTGCGTAAGGCTGGTGTGTCTTCGAAGAGTACCAGGAAGCAATTAGGTGGGACTCCGTCTCTTTGAACATGATTTTCACGTTTTGCAAGGGAGAAAAGCCTGGAGTAGACCTTTTTTTTCCATACACATGTCCCAAAGGTCAAGGCAAAGTTCTTGGATACGCTCGTTATTCTCCCAGCAAAGTGGATTGCTGTACAATATTTTCCTATAGTGTCTGCATTTCGATCTGGCCAATAATTCCTCGTGAGATTGAAGCAGGGCAGGACAACGAGATATATACATCGCGCCGATGTCACGGCAGACGCCCAGCTAAGTACGGGGGTCATAGGGCCACTGCACGACAGATGAACATAGTTTGGATAGCTGTGTATTGCTTCGAGTACAGGATTGGGCTGTGGTCTGTTGCTGTCACGGTTTGTAAGCACGCGCTTCCTGTGCACAAGCGCTGAAGCGCCGAATGTCTTCTTGCGTCACCGCCTTCAAGCTGCATTGCACTGCTACTGAAACCTGTCCCAAGAGATGTTCTGTCCAGAAAGTCGTGAGTCGTATAAGAATTGGTCAAATCGATGAGGACACACCATCACCAGGTCTTTACCAGACGACATGTTCATTCCTCACGCCGACCACATCCGTAGTCTCTATGACGGCCGTCTCACCATTACACCTTCACTCCGGCACAGCCAATCCCACTTTTCACTCGACTTGTCAGGTGTAGCAGGTTTGTTGGGCGGGGATGATGCCGTATCTGCTATGACTGCAGTCCACATCTACGGAAACAGGCGTTGGCTGGGTTGGTACAATGCCCCCGGTTCATTCCAGATAGCCAAGCGGCTCAGCCGGTTCGCAAACTCTACATCCCTCCTTGGAATATTCAGTCCCGCTTCCAAGAGCATTCACATGGATCCTGCATCATTATTCGAACCTGATAATTCCAACTCCAAGGGACCCAAGTTCCGTGCTGCCCACTCGGGTACTGTCATCGAGGAGACTAGCTACCTCGCCGCGCTTTTCGTCAAGGAATGTGCCGCTTGGGATTCGGAGGGAAGGGTTGTACCGGGAAGGAGGACCCAACCCGTGTCGATTACCATCGCCGATCTCGGTCAGGCGCCTGACTCCGAGATGCACCCCGCATGCAGCAGCGCATTCACTCTCCTTGCCGCCACTGTCCCCATCGCCACCAGCATTGGCGCGTGCGTACTCTGTGCTGTTTGCAGGGACTGGTTTGCGTCATCGCTGATCCTCTTTGGCATCATTGCAAGCGGTGTATCCTGCCTCGTCCTCGGCTCTGCAGATTTCGTCTTTACTCACCCTCAACCTGCCAAAGGTTCGCCTGCTGGTGACGGAATCCTCAGCTCAGACAAGGACATCATTCTCTTGAGAGGAACGGAAGGCGCCGTGAACTCTATCACGCGTGGCCGCTTCTCCCTTCGTTTCTCGAGCAAGGCCCACTACAGCCTCATCCGCTGGTGCTCGCTCCTCTTCTTCATTCAATGTATCGTCCAGCTTCTCCTCATCCCCCAAGCGTCAGTGTTTGGCCAAATCATGTTCCTTGCCTCGCTCGGTGCCTCCGCTCTATACAACGCTTGGCTTTCCTCGTTGGACAGTGACAAGATACATCGCAAACTCTTGTTCGGGAGGGTGCTCGAGAACCCGACATTGACCAGATACACTCTCGGCACCCGCACTACCGCTGTGGTGTTCATGCTTCTGGTCCTGCAGCTCCAAGACCCTGCGAAGCTCCTTGATGAGCTCCTTCCCAATGACACCAAGGTGTGGAGGCAGTGGAAGGCGACCATGTCCCAGCAGTTGCGCCACCCCAGAGACCATTTCTTCTTATCCGAAAGCAAACTAGGAGACCTGGACGAGTTTACGCAGCAGGAGCAGGAACTGTTGAACTTGCTCTATGACGACGCGCGGGCGGCGTACAGTGGTTTCAAGGACTATCTCGGGGTCAATTCCCTGTAACTTTTTGATCCGTCATTTTTTTCTTTCCCCTTCTCGGACCGACAACTGTAGCCACTAGTAGTTTGGACTTACTCTCTGATACCCCTTAGACTAGATAATCATACCCCATAGAATTACATATCTTCTATCCTGCACTCATGCCTGTAGAAATATGAGAACATCATCGAGGATCTGCAGTGATTGACATCTTGCAAGTCCTTGTAGTGCAGACTAACATGTCAGTTCGTCGTCACTAAGAATTCCGTTCCACCTAAAATCATTGTTCCTTCAAATAGATCATCCCAAGATCAATCATCATCCACATGCTCTACTTCATCCTCATCCTCGTCCTCGTCCTCGTCCTCCAACTCTTCCTCTTCCTCATCCAACCCCTCCTCTTCTTCGTCATCTTCGTCCCACCCCAACATCCAGTCATCATAATCATCATCATCATACTCCCGTCTTTCGGATAACGACACTTTCTCACTGACCACACGAACAGCACCTAAATCATCCCACTCCAGAACCAGGTCGACATCGAACTCACCAATCTCACATTCAGTCATGGTGAGACGACCCGAACCTTGGCGTTTAGACAGTATCTCAAAGAGACGCTGACGCGTGATGGCAGGCTCTTGCAGTTCAGAACCGCCTTCCAGGGCAAACACGACCCCGTCGAGCTCCAACCCCTCCAGCCGCGGTGCAAAAGTACGACATCGGCCTTGACCATCCATGGCGGGTGCGTCTTGACTCTGTACGCCATCGTTCCCAGAGAGACGAATTGAAGAGAGCATGGAGAGATCTGGCATGTTGCCCCATTTGAGTTTGACGAACCGTACTGCTTCAACGTATCCTAGAATCGTCTCCCAAAAGGCTCGCGAAAATGGCGGTTCGGCGACGTCCAGAAATTGGACATCTGACAAGGGCATGGAGCGACAAGTGTTGCTCACAACCAGCTCGTCGTCGGCCTCGTTTCCACATAGCTCCAAGTCGACTTCCAGAAGATTGTCGCTGTCCCAACCATCGTCCGTTTCAGGTTCTGGGTGGCGCGCGAAGGCGTTGAAGGAAATATTTGCGCTCTCCCACTCTGAATAGTCGATAGACAGTGAAAGAATTGCGGGGGTGGACATTGTCTGATCTTTGACAGTGTTGTATCTTTCTGCAAGGAGCGAATTGAGCAGGTCGTAATCGTTGGATGACCAAAGACGTTCGCGTTCACATCCTAGCTTGACTCTTGCTTTCAATGGAATGTTTACGCAGCAAAGGAATGTGACCACCATTGAAACTGAGGTGGTGATTGAAAAGCGAGAAAGATGGGGTAAATCGATCTTGTCAGAGAATTCAGGTGCTGTCCCTGTGGCTCTAGCGAGGGCACGATAGAGGTGGAGATGTTTCAGGTCTCGTAAACCGCGCAGTGTGGATAGGAACTCCTCCATGCTTGGACGGAAGCGATAAGGAACATCGAACAGATCGAGAATCGTCAAAGCATTCAGCTTGAACGAATGCAACAGCGGAGGACACTCGCAGAGCTCGAGCGTACGAAGAGCTGGGGTGTCTCCTTGAAAGAGCAACGGGGGCCATTGCAGAGATCTGTCGTCCCTGACCATTATTTCCAAGTTTTGCAAATGAGGAGCGCGAGAGGAAAGTTTGGAAACAACCCGATCCTGATCTGTACATGAAGCTGCAAGCTTGAGACACAACTCTTGAACGCGTTCCATGCTGTCCATCGCTTTCTCCAGAGGAACCAACAACAGGGATGTGTCTTGCTTCCATAGGAAGTTGGCACATATCTTCAATGGTGCTTGTTTTGATCTTGCCAGTAATTCTTCTGTCCACCGCTCCGATGCAATGAAAACGTAGGTCCAAAAGATTGGGCAGGCCAGAACAACATTTCGCCAGTGGCGGCAAACGTACGAAATCTTGACCCGACAAGGCACAGTCGAACTGATACAATGGTGGTGTTCGTAGTAACAGTCACGGGCACAACGAATAAATACGTCCTCCAGGATCTCGGTTGGAAAGCGTAAAACGAAAGGAGGGCGGGTATCCCTTGGAGTATGAAATCTTGTGACTTCTTCGACCTGGGATGAAGTCACGGTTTCCATGCGATACGTTGGCAACTGAGTAGTCCGAGTGAAGGCGAGAGTATGACTCTATGAGGTTTCCTAGTACTACTCGGCAGAAGCGAAAGGAACCAAGTGCACAGTAGGATCAGCTTCTGGGGCAAAATGACTTTTGGCGACTTACTGGTCGCAATATCAGTACACTACTTTTCGTGCGACGGAAACAGGTGCAGGTGCCACTGCGGACCACTTTCACGTAGTAGACTACGTACAAGGGAGTGCGTGTGTGGTTGTTTGAAGTTTCCGAAAGTGGGCTCGCCACTCTGCCGACTCCAACTGAGACTCTACTGCTCACCACCAGTACCTGGCATTCAGCTATACACTTGTTCCGACTCTCAACGCCTCCGAAGTAGTATTCCTAAAAATCAATCGCTGTCTTGAGAATGCTTGGGGATAATGCTGACCTGACATGATCATTTCACAAGGAAAGGGTGTACATCTTCTCCAAAGTGTCAATGAATGCGTTAGTTCCCAATGGACGCCAGTTTGGTAACCATAGGATCTGTTGACAATTCGCAAATTCTTCTGCAACAGCCAACAAGCCAATTCAAGACGCGTTGATCAAGAACACAAGCGTCCACAACGACATTGTAATTTGCTACGCCTAGTTCCAGCGTTTTGGAATACTGTCTAGTAACAGTAACCAAAACTTGGCCCAATCACTACACACAGTTGTGGTTTTCATCATTCACTCGGACCACGTGTAATCCTGGAGCAAAAGCTCTGGAATGCGCAACTTCAAGACACCCCTCTCACTAGATGCACGGCCAATGCCAAGGTGAAATCACCCAAGTCACATTGAACACCACCATAAGGTCGCAATTGGTCTCTTGACTATTCACTGGCGCCGAGTTAAAACCATATGACAGGCGTGATCGAGCAATTTCTCGCGTGCACTCTGCCGTCGTAGACAATGAGCCTGCTGCGCTTCGGGGGTGACGAGGACTAGGAAGGAAAATACAAGTGCATGCTGTTTGCTAACTTGAATTTGTAGCCTCTCTGACCGATCGATGTAGAGTATTTCCAGGTAAGCATCGACAGATTTGAACACGAAACACCAACCTTGCCATTAATGTTGATGATCCTATTCAGTGACACCTCCTCACATTCGTCTTCGACAGGAGTGTGTGCGAACGGAACTGGTTGGGAGGGAGCTAGACCCAGATGAAGAAGGGGTCAACATTGAAGGTGATATGTAGATGTTTTCCCGGATAAATCTCCCCTGACGCACAGTCCCGCTTCTGTGTCCTTTAAATCTTGACAAAGTCGGTAAGTTGTACCTTCATACTTCTGAACCAAACCCATCAACCGATGATTGATTTTAGAGGCGGCGGTTTGGAACGTCCAAGTCGTCTATTGTAAATTCTTTGGGAATACGACCGATTTTGAGTATCAAAGAAGATGGAGTTGACATCATCACTGCTCCAGAAAGCCAGTGTTTACATACTTGCACTACTTTTCTATTGTTCAAGCAGGACTGATGTGAGAATGAGCATGGATTCAGTTATGGCGTTGCAACACTGTGTCTTCCTCCGGCCGACTACATGGGATATCTATAAATATCCCTCATCACCCTCCAA